>OX243811.1:52234397-52251897 GCA_945859605.1 Lumbricus rubellus | reverse complement strand
ACAGAGAAGAGGCTCAGAATAAGCGCATGCAACAGTGTGCCGCCGCCGTCGTCGCAATATTACACTGCAGTGCATCGTCGTAGTAGAGTGGACGACGAGAGGCCAGAAACTATAGTAACGAATCAAATTTAATTTCCTCTGCTGCAGCTCCACTCATCATCATGTCATTTTCCGGTGCAGCAGTCCTTCCTTCAGGCCGCGAGCCGAGCGCTCGGCTCAGCCTCGATGCCTCACTACGTTATTATTATTACTACACAGGTGCGCCGCGCAGGTACACCAATTAGCGCCACACCAGCTATACATATATATCTATATAATGTGCATTTATATCATGACTAGTAGTCTACTAAATATAATATCGTATGCACACATAAGACTTACATTAGGGTCTACCGACTCTACACAATGCTCTGTTTATTAATATGAAATTGCATGTATTCACAGTGCAGAGTGAATGATTATACAGTATACACGGAGCATGAGACTATACTGTGTATATATGTACATATAATTATGTATATATATTATGTATATATATTATGTATATATATATATTACGTATATACATATTATGTGTATGTATATATATATATGCCTATGACGCAACTGTGTTTTCGTATAGAAGTTTCAATTACGATCGCGTAATTAAATCATCATTTATTCTCTGTCGCTGTTTTTGTTCCTGGATGTCGTATCGAAAAACGTTGTTTATTACAAAATTCATTTTCTTCGACGCCGCAGTCGATCTGCCGAGCATGCGCAGTCGAATCCTATTAGTCTATGGTCTCATTAGTCGATGGCCTTATTAGTCGATGGTCCGCAACAAAGACACAACGTATCAAAGACCGAGTCCCATCAGTGGGATCGGAATCTGGTGTCAACTTATATAGCTTTATATAGCACCGTTAAAAGATCTATTGTTTTGTTTTGTATCCATGCATTTATATAGCGCCTCTCACCAGTGCACACCAATCGGAGCAGTATACAGAAACAGTAGATTGAGACTTCTTTCAAGGAAAGTCAAACGAAGCAAGCTATGTCTTCCGATAAGAAAATTCAGGATGTTTCATTTGGAGATATGGATTGAGAAAGGGCGAATTGCTATTATTATCAATTATTATCAGTGAACTATGGGGCCAGCAATGTTTGCAGAAGTTTTATTATAATGGATTTGATCAGACAAAACTTAAACGTTGAGTTAATAATTATTTATTCAATATTTAGTTTTTCTGACCACAGTCGTGCAACTTATCAATGATATCATATATCTGGAGATAGACTACTTAATATCAAAATGTAAGAACAATAAACGCTTTTCAAGAAATAAAAACTCAGTCTGCATTTATAAAACAGTTAAAACAGTTAAAACTCCACCTGCTTTCGAGCTGTTTGCATTCATGCTGAACTTTGACAATAATTATATATTAGGTTATGTGTGTGAAGCATCCTAGAAGTAGCTTGCTACCGACGATGCTATATAAATTGTCTTGATTACAATTACAATTACAAGTTTCATTTGTAAACCTAAAGACTATTATGTTAACTAAGCTTAATGTTAAGTGACATTTGTATATTATGCTACAATGTTAAATGGTATTTGTATATTATGCTATAATATCAAATGACATGTGTATATTATGTTAACTAATGTTAAATGACATTTGTATAGTCTATTATGTTAACTAATGTTAAAAATGACATTTAGGAATGACATCTGAGTACTGTACAACTGAGACCTAATGTTAAATGACATTTGTATAGTCTATTATGTTAACTAATGTTAAAAATGGCATTTAGGAATGACATCCGAGTACTGTACAACTGAGACCTTCCGAGCGAGCTGCGCAGACGGTGAGGTGATTCTGATGGAGCATGCAATGTACGGACGAATGCAGATGGGTCGATGTATTCAGATAGAATTCGGAGACATCGGTTGTTACGTCGACGTTCTTGAGGTCATCGATGGTAGATGCTCTGGACGGCGACAGTGCGAGATAGATGTGCCGGACAAAGAGATTCACAGCCTCAGTACCTGCACTCATCAACTCGTCATGTATCTGAATGCATCTTTCGTTTGTCTGCCAGGTAATTACTCATTCCTTCAACTAGCTGCTTCTTATGGTGTCGACAGAGTTCTATGGCATATATTAATATTATGAGCAAACACTGGAGGTTACAGTTCAAGGGCAATTCCACGGTATTCAAAATGTTACGGACTCTACATTTCGGAGAGTTTGAGCCCTTCATACAGACAGAAGATTACTGTTTAAATTATTTAAATATTTTTCCCAGATGCCGCTTCAATCACAGATTAGTTTGATATTAGTTAGACTTTGCTGGCTGTTATGTATCATTTCTGGTGAATTAAAAAGTTTTCGTTACGGACTCTACACGAAAGTTCCCTCAATTTTTTTAATGGCTGAACTGTCTTGAATTTCTGTGAAGTTATTTTACACACATTCTTTTGAAACACAATCTTAGAATTGCCAGCCATTTCTGCTGATAAGGCCATAATTGCATTTCTTTTTCATGATACGTAGGACCTACTCATGTTGAGCACTCACTTAATGTACACACTATGCGTTACGGACTCTACGTTACGGACTCTACAGTTATGGATCATGCACAAAAACTGATTAATATCCATGAAAGCAGTTAATTTTTAGCCATTACTTTCATCATTCACTTGTTTACAAGGTACTACGAGAAGTTTCAGATCTCAACTTGAACAAATTATGGTGTTTTGTCGTCACAAATAATCAAATGAACGTTTGCACTGTTCAAACATCGGTAATGTTAAGGCTCTTAATGTTTCAGAAGTGACTGAGCTTGGGTCAGTCTGTAACACTAACCACACGGTCAATGAACTTGAAAAGACCTCTTTCACATATTGCTGGTGCATAAGCTTATAGCTTTTCTACAATCTGATCATTGGTGATTCATAACTGGTCATTCTGTCTCGAAAGTCGAACAGATTGCCCAAGTTATCCTTCACAACTTGCACCTTAGTAGCTTAATCTTGTTTCAGTTACCACATCTTCTGGGCACATGGAACACACTAAATTTAGACAAACCAACATTTACACATTTTCCAGTGCACAAATCTTGTGTGCTTCTCTAAGTTTGAGGAGCAGTACCCGTTTCTGGTGGCGCTCTCGCCCTGGATTTGTTCTGAGTTTAGCACGTATAGAATCTTGCTTTCTTGAACATATAGAGCTCATGGTAAAAAAATCATAATCTGATTCTCCAAGTACCGGTAGGCTACTTGAATCTGATTCTGTAAGTACGTTCAGTTGCCATGGCATGAACTATATATTGTTGTAGACTTTCTGCCTATACTGTCCACATTAATAGTTTTCACCATTTCTATGAATAATCAAGGGAAATTAAATAGCAAACTATTCATTTAAATGTACTAACCATGTACCCTTGTTTTAAAAAGCATTTATAAATCAATAAAATGCACTGAATAAATAATAAAACTCACAAATATCTCGTGCTAAATGTTGATTAATGTGTATTAGACGCTAGCTAAAAAATTCAAAATGGCTGAAAATTGTTGACAAGTTCCATGCTATCCACATAGTAGCTTAGAGAGGGATGAGTAAAGGGAATCATTTTAGCAAGATATATATGCTTAATGTTTAGCTTTCATGCATAATTTCTGACAATTGTAGCCACTATTTCATCAAATGAGGTTGTGCTTGTAGAGTCCGTAACACTTTTGTAGAGTCCGTAACAATTTTCAACTTCGCATAGAAAATTTGTAAGGAATATTAGGAAAAGTAATTTATGTTTACTGAGTAGCCTATAATGGTGAATCAGAGGATTGGAGATAACAAGTTTACTGTTCAATTCGAAATGCCTGAAAAACAAATTAGAAGCACCAGAATGTTACGGACTCTACAACTCATGTTTTGCTCCAGCAAATCTGGACACATGATAAGGTGAATTTTTGATCACAAAGTATTTATCACTTACTCTCACCATGGTCACAATGTCCAGCTAAAAATATTCCATATTGGATTTACATTAAAAATTTAGCATTTAAAAATTGCATGTAGAGTCCGTAACGCAAAAAAATGAAAGTTGCCACTTTGAGGCAAAGTAGACACAAAATGATGAGGGCAGAAAGACAAATTCTTTTGGATTCTTATACTAGAACCATCTAGCTATAACAGAAATTAGTAACAACTTATAATTCCAATATTTTTTATTGACCCTTCATGGACCACAATACCGTGGAATGCCCCAGAAGTCAACATTTCTCTAATGAACTCAGTCAGCATCAAAGGAATTGGCCATGAATTGAAAGTGGTATGTTTAGACTTTAGAGAAAGGCTCATTTAATCTGCTCTAAGATTGAACTGTGGTATAGCTTATACATGCAAACTGGAGTATGCTTCTTCCTTTTTTCTGCTCGAGAGTCGAGAGTGTTGAGAGTCTAAGGCGACTGCAGTTCTTGAACGTGGGCAAATACATGGTTTCTTCTTTTTCATCTTTTTTCCACTTCTGCCTCTTCTGCTTATTAATCTTATCCTAGCTCTCCACCTCCTTCTCTTCTTCCTCTTTGTTTATCTCTCTGCATCTTTCTTTTCCTATTTTTTGGCTTCGCCCTCTTCTTCTTCCTTTTTCTTCGTCATTGAAGTGTAAGAAGAATAGTCTCAACGATTACGGAATGATGATAACGATGACGATGACGATAGCGCTGCTGATGATGAAGATGATTATGATGATAACGGCGATAATGATGTGATGATGATGAGGTGATAATAATGATGTTTCAGTGCACGAGAACATTCCATCGAAATGTTCCTCGTCAATCCCAATGTCGTTGACCGAAGACTCCGGCTACTTCGCCCATCTGCATAGTAGCGCCAGCGACGAATGCTTCTGGACGATACGTCTACGTGCAGGGTTACGCATCAATGTTACCCTACTCGACTTCGGAGTTTCGCGCCACAAGAGGAGCACAGGACCGTTGGGAGGAATACGACCCCTCGAGTGCTACATGTACGCATACATCAAGGAGGCATCACACGTAAGGACAAGGATCTGCAGCGGACTGGAGAGGGAGAGGGTCGTCTATCTGTCGGAGACGAACTCTATCGAGGTGGAAACACATACCATTAGAGTGGAAAGGACAGGAGGAGGTGGAGGAGGAGGAGGTGGAGAGAAAAGTGGAATGGCTGGAGGAGGAGGAGGAGTGAGGAATGCAGAGGAAGAATCGTCTTCTGTTTCGTTGGATTCCGATGGAATAAGATATCTGCTGAAATACGAAGGTAAGATAACAATCAAACATATGTTCTTCGTTTATGCCTGCTCATGATTAGGAACGGTTGTTGGAGAGACCTTTCGTATTTTGTTACTACAACTGTTTCTATAATTATTTTTATTATTTTTAATTATCAGGGTTATTAATACTTACTATTATTACTTTTATTGTTATTTCCACTACTACTACTATTGTTGTTGCTGTTGTCATTACTGTTATTATTGTTATTTGCCTGTAAAGTAAGCTTATAAAGACGGGTGTCAATCATGAATTCCTATTGCTCCGAGTTTTGAATAATTATTAATATGCCCGCATCTAGTTCAGAACTTTGCATTATCTGCAAATTTCAAATCTTATTTTACGGCAACTCCACAAGTTAGGTCAGAGAGGATCCTATTAGACCGAAATGCATTTTAAAATACCACGTTCATTAGAGTTTAACAAAGAAATTTTAAATGCTGACGTTTTTCTAAGGCGATCGTATACAAGCCTACGACCTTATCCCTACTAATTTTTCAATGGATTGATCAAGTGGGGATCTTTGGCCACCACTGTTTTGTTGGAACAGGAAACACGTATGCTCTATGTTAATTCTCCTATGTACAATTGACAAGTGTAGGCTACATGTAGGCTTATGCCAACTGCACAGGAGCCATTAAGTGATAATATAATTTTTTTACGATCCTGTTGATGCTGTTGATCTCAGGAAGTAGTCTTGTAATCAGCGTAATCGGTCTTTATGGCAAATTTTATAGACGTAAATATAAGCAAACACATGACAGGAAACGAGGTGGCGATTCAAGGGGCAATCAAGCACTATCAGGGAATAATGAGTAGGCATATGCATACAATGCATACGATGCATAAGCGTATAACGGTCGCTTTCGACCATGTATAGGCCTACGCTACTGATGCTGCAATATTGAAGCTGACGATGTCACATGATCCGGTCACGTGATCTAGAATCGTGGTAAATAGAAAGTAAAATGGTAAGAGAAGAGAAGAATGGAGGAAGAGAAGAAGGAAGGCAAGGAGAAAGGATGAAGTGACAGATGATGGAAGCAGAGAAGAATAAGCGAAGGAGACGACGACAAAGATACTGGTCTCTCAATTCGTTTTCCGGTAGGGGCCTAGCGTATAATAATTAGCCTATAGCCTACGCGTAGGAGTTCGACGGCGGTCAATAGGCTATTGTGATTCTCGTCGTTGTGACTTTACCATCAATATTATATAGGTTTGAGCTATGGGCCTAATAATTATGAGCGGGTGCCGTTGATGGCTGCCAGATTTGTCCTGTATTTGTTTTTTTTACGTGTCATGTTTTTTTAATGCTTGTAAGAAACCAGAGAGCATTTTGCATCTGGTACATTAAGGAATAGGCCCCTATAATTACTTACTTATTTCAAATTTCGTAGACAATAATAATACTCGCGTTGAGCAACATTCGATTTCTTTTTTCTTCACGATTCTTTTAGAAGCGTTTCATGGACCTCCGCATAGAGAATGCACGATTTCAAGAGTAGTCGGCCTATAGTCGGGAAAGTTCACAGATAAACTGTCACAAAATTTACAGCACGTCAGAACGTCGTCACACTTACCCGTCCTGTCACTTTTGGCAAAGTTATCTTTATTCATACGCTGCTTCATCAGCTGCCATCATTTCTGCGCCATGCAATAGACATTATGTCTTCTTCATTGTTTCTCTCTTCCCTTCTTTCTCCTTCTCCATATCTTTCTCGCTCCGTCTCGCTCTCTGTCTGCCTCTGCTTCTTCTTCTTTTCTCTCTTTCGGCAAAGTGTTAACGATGAGATCTTTACGTGATGTCTCCACATTTATCTGTCTCTGAGACTGATAGTGTGCATGGCCTTCTTCATCATTTTCATGTTCTTTCCCTCAGGTGGTCTGCCTTCTTCCTAGATTTTTCAGGTCTCTCTTTCTCCCCATACATAAGTCTCTCTCCCGCTGAATGTCTCTCTGTCCGTCTGTCCATCCATTAAAATCAGTATACATTTAAATTCCTTGTGTGTGTGTGTATGTCTGTGCATGTCTGTGTGCGTGCAAGCGTGTGTGCGCGAGTGTGCCTGTGTTTGTGTGTGTCTGTGAGGGTGTGAGTGCATGTGTTAGCGTATATGTATAGATTGATCCGAACGTGAAGATATGAATCACTGTAATCAGAGCGGATCGCGATCTGGATCTGTCGCCATAGAAGCCTTAAATGCGATTCATCCGATTCTCCATTTGGTTAAGGATTAACTTTCGGCAGCAATTCATTTCAAGTTGGTCGTCCGTCGCCAGCTGCACGATTGGAAAAAGACTCAAACGGCCCATTATATATATATATGCTATTATACATATATATATTGTATGTATTGTATGTATATATATTGTATGTATATATATATTGTATGTATATATTGTATGTATTATATATATATTGTATATATAGTATGTATATATATTGTATGTATATTGTATGTATATATATATTGTATGTATATATATATATATATATTTATTGTATGTATACTATATATTGTATGTATTTATATGTTTTTTACTATATATATGTATAGATCTATATACATGTATTGTATGTATATTATTATTGTATGTATTATATTATATAATGTATATATATATATATTGTATGTATATATTGTATGTACATGTATATATATATATATATATATATATATATATATACGAAGTTGCATTGCGTTTAGGTGATTGCAATTTGATGTGAAGTAGACAGATATACATACAGAGGGACAGATACATGCAGAGATACACAGAGATACGCAGAGATACGGAGAGGCAGAAAGAACAAGATATAGTTATAAGAGCGACGGCCTTTTCTCGGTCTAAGCTGGCGACGGCCCCGTGTAGCGATGATGGCGAATTAGCCGGTCTATCTCTCCCTCTCTGTCTGTCTGTCTCTATCGTTTTGTCCCTCAGTCTGTCTGTCTGTCTGTCTGTCTGTCTGTCTGTCTGTCTGTCTGTCTGTCTGTCTGTCTGTCTGTCTGTCTGTCTGTCTGTCTGTCTGTCTGTCTGTCTGTCTGTCTGTCTGTCTGTCTGTCTGTCTGTCTGTCTGTCTGTCTGTCTGTCTGTCTGTCTCGGCTTTGTGTAACGTTGAGAAATGTCCTAGATTTACATTCGCATTTACATTCAGTCGCAAGAGGACGCCACGAGAAGCGTCGCCTTCATCAGATATTCGCAGTCAGTCGCCTCATATATCTGGTTAAGAAGACAGATACTATCATACTCACTCCCTGGTGCCAGCATACCAACATGGAACCCACAGAGAACTCATATTCCAGGTTTATTCCTATATGTACAATTGTACATGGGGTCCATACGAGACCCATAATAGGCCTTTGAATCATCCCATCAAATGCCCTTAGAAATTCCTGCAGAGTGAGGTCTCATAAAATGTGCTGCTCACGTTTCAACAACATTTTTAAAAATGGATTAGGTTAGATTATAGAAAGTTCCTTTTCGGTGATCAAGGACCCTTCTTCTCATTGGATAACGGGTAACAATAGACTGATAAATCTAATGTTCCAAATTTTGAATATCCCTCAAACAGAATCATCTGATGAGCTTATAAGATTTTGTTACACCAACCCGGTCCTGTCATATATCATAATTATATTTATATATTATTATAATCTAAGATTATATCTACTGCATCAATCTCCATTTCGAGCATTAGACTTATTTTTAGCTTTTTCGTCTAAAGACGACCCTGCTGTCTTGTGAGGTTATTATATGATGAGGAATTGCGTGGATGATAACTCGAGACCAAAAAAGAAATGCTAAGGTCATAGTAACGAAACGGGGTCTGTTAGATTAGGCCGCGTTTTCCTCTGTCTTTTAAAGGTCATTGGCATCTCAGATGTTAAGCATATAAGAACTGATTGCATCGGTAAAGCAAAGACATCCTTCTAGTAATCTAGTTGCGTCACAGCTTACTTGGTTGATTGATGAGTTTGCTGACAGATTCTTCTTTGATTGATTGATTCATGGATTAGTTAGTTGGTGGAATAATGGCCATTGGCCAAGTGGGCGAATGGATGGATGAATGGAATGATGGATAAATGGATTGATGGATGAATGGATGGATGGGTGGATTGATGGATGAATGGATGGATGGGTGGATGAATGGATGGATGGATAGATGGTCCTAAGATGGATGTATAAATGGATAAATGGATGGATAGATAGATGGATAGATGGATGTATAAATGGGTAAATGGATGGATATATACATGTAGATGAATAGATTGATTGATGGATGGATTCATAGATCTATCATATGTCTGTCTGGCTATTTGTTTTGTCGGTCTGCTGCCTGCATTTAGTGTACAATAATTTTAAAATGTCATTATTTTCAGCGGTTGGTTGTGCGGATTTGGAGGTTTTGCCAGGTCACATGATCGTCCACAGACCAGAGAGAGATAGACTGGTCGTGTCATGTGACAACCGAACGAAACCGCATCCTCTGATCTGCGAAGACAGACGCTGGATCGGAAATCTACCCATCTGCTCTCAGCACAGTTCACACAACGGTATCTAATATAATCAGACATCACACCCCCAGCAGACGTCTCGTTGCAATAATCAAGTCCCTTTGTCAACAACAGTGAAATAGAGGCAATTGATGGGTTACCATCCATATGATAGTTATTTTAGTTTATTACAAACTACCGGTATTGTATTTTGTTGCTTATTCGTACATTTCATTGTAGCATAGATCACGCCTCTTTGCTCAGGCAGCTCAGCAATTAGTTGCCATGTGGTAATTGTGGTATTTCCCATCTGCCATGAAATTTAACAAGTACTCAAATAGGTAGAGAGAAGCGGGGAGGGGAAAGCGATCGAAGGACATTCAATGGATTCATTCCGCGGAGGGCAGAGCATAATTGACGGGTGGAGAATGAGATGGGAATGACGCACAATTGGGTTGCACTCTACGGAGCACTGCAGTGGGCAGGTCTACATTAAGTTGGGTGCTAAGGGTGCTGCAGTAACCGGGCCACAGTTTTGAGGGGCCCACTTTAACAGATAGGCTATGCTTGATGGAAGATTGAACCGCAACTCTATAATAGTAGCTCACCAGCAAAATGCGGAAAGACGACAGCAATTTGTGCATGTACTGTCCACTATTACATTGGCTAAGATGGATACAAGATCATGGCGTAAATGAACGAGGAAAACAAAATAATTATGCATGCAATATCACGTTGTTTGTTTTATCGACGCAGTAAAATAGGAGACACGCAGGTCATAAACTCAAGCGATAGGCCTATCTTTCAATAAATTAATAATGATATGCATTCAGGCACGTGCAAGTCATGAATGCCAACCATGATAGGGGTGTTAACCGTGAATTATCATGGCTTGGATATAGATCTAATTGGATATCTTTCTCCGATTATTGATTCACAGCTTCACTCGTCAAAATTCAGATAAAGCTGTCGAGTATTGAAAACAAATACAAAACCAATAATTATATGGACGCTTGTAAGAAACGTTGATCCGATCAGAAAATAATGCACACCTTGAGTTTTTACTAAACCGATATCTTTGCGAATAGATTGGGGTCATACAATTAAGCAGGTCTTGCAAGCGAGCTTCACACAGCATGCGTGGTGATAACGGTTAGCTAAATTTATATAAATTAAATTTTCTAGCGATTGAGCGCAAACACATTTTAAGTTTAAAAATTTCCATGATATAAGCTTAGCCTTCTAACTTAACTTCCTTTGTCTGCAGATGTCCCGGTCGGCATACTTCCTATTGTTCCTGGCGCCTGCTGTGTTCCACATTTGCTATTTTTCTTTTGTCTTATTTCGTTCACTGAATCTCATACTTCAAGTTTTCAACCCTTTCTACACTAATGACTTTTCTATAATTATCTGCCTATCACACTCCTGGACTCTTATAACATTTATTAGTCCTATTATAAGTGCCACAATATAATGATTAAGTATGTATCAATGGTAGCGCTGAGTGTCTAAATGTGAGCTAAACAAAGACTGGTCTAAGGTCCCTACACAGAGTGACCGCTGCAAGTGAGACTTGAATCTATATGCTCTCCGTGATGCTCGAATTATACACAATCTCTTTAATTAATTAAGCGGCTGTCGTGACCCACGTGCACCGTAAACAGTAACATCAACATAAAGAAACGTTTTGTAAATTACTTGTTATACGATGAGATAAAGATCTTGTTGTTTTGTTTTTTGTATGTTAATACAGAGTCCAGTTCCGGTTTCTGGTCGAAGATAACAAGCGATTGGGCGCATGGCAAGTATCCTATAATTAATTATAGGCCTACACTTTAGAAATATTATTCCAATGAGTTCATGAAATCTCTAGAAAACTCTCCTAACTTCCTAAGTGTATGCCACTGGCCAGTAATTGTTGTCTTCGTTTATCATTGTTCTTATTCTCATCCGTCGCTATCATCATCTAGCCAGAGCTGCATTAAGCAAGGTGTACGATGGCTCGGGTGCTCTGTGGTTACCTTCACAAGCTCCTTACAACAATCAACGGTCTACCACGCACCTAATTATTGTGCAAAACATGCTCACTATAGAGTAGACCTATTAATTGCCTAAAGACGCTATATATCGTGAGTATCGTGTGGTCTATTTGTAAGCCTATCTATAAGAAAAGTGCAAGACCGACTAGGTCTACCTTTATTACACTGACAGTTGGTACTGTTAGAACCTTCTATCACTGTATTAGAAGGCTCTGGGTACTGCAAATAGCTATGAGAAATTAAATCAATTAAAACGTCTGCTTTATTTATGCTCCAGAAATCTCGCAGAAATATTTCGTTACTATCGAAAATGCAGGCCCTTCAAATCTACCGGTCCATTTGTGCCGCAGACCTTTAGCACCCCTCTAACACTGACCTGCATCCATAGCAAATGATCAATAACATGACCTATATGCTAGAATTTGTCTTGCATTTGAAATTCGTCTTTCAACACGAATCTTTGCGTCGATGTGCTACTCATGATAATAGCCCTATTACTCTTGAGTTGATACCTTGAAAGGCGCTATTTTAAATCCCTGTAATGAATGAATTGCCGAGGTCGTGCATTTAAACGCGGCGAGAATAATAATTATTATTGCTTCGATATGGCCCATCATCTAATACGCTGCTGTAAAAATTGCACTGGTTGCGATAGGATAAAACACGTGACAAAGCGATGCAACGCAACATTGCAAACTATGGTAAACAGAAGGATCTATAATTCTACGACGACGAGATAATTCGTCCATCAGATCTCACCAATCAAAGCTTTATACCCAAGCTGCTTTAATGTGTAAAATAAAGCTATAATAGGCTCGATATCAGAGTGACTGTCAGTTCACGTCAGACTCTTTCTATGAATCAATTCAACATCAAACAGGCCAGCGCAGAGAGCACCTCTGAGTAGCTTTCTCTAAAAAAAGAGGCGCCAAATAAATTTTCTGAATGAATGAATGAATTCATACAGGTAGGCATATAATACTATATCGAAATAATTTTGTGCGGAGAGCATCTGAGAACTTCAATCCTATGTAGTTAGAACGAGTAATTGCGTTAGTCAATGGCATATTATTTTGTTGTTGTTTGTTTTTCAGCCATCCTGGTAACCGTTGCGATTGGAATGACACTTGGGATCATCATTGGTGTTGCCTTACTTATCATTCTCATGGCTTACATAAAGAGGTCAGTGATGAGGAGGTTTCCATAACCGACATAGATGAGTAGATGAATTGATAGATGGAAGTAGGCAAGGAAAAGAACATAAAACAAAGACAGAAAAATTATGAGCTTCATTGGATAATCTTCATAAACTTCTCTGATGCAAAAACAATATAACAATGCCAATGACTATACATGTAATTCATGCATTCATTGGATGGATTTGTATAGCGCCTCTTCAAGAGGATTACTCAGAGGCGCTCCCACCCAGCGTTGCCAAATAAAACCGTCTAATTAAAATTGCGTCACTGTCTTTTAGAAAGGAGCGCCACAAGATGCTACGCGACCAGACCGCTGCCTCCCTGCATCACCACCAACAGCAGCAGCAGCAGGTTCATCATCCGCATCAGTCCCAGTATTACTCTCGTTCGATTCGCGCCACTCGCGACGATCACGACCAACTTCAGATCTACTACGAACGATCGAGAGGTGGCGCCATCGACGCAGAGTCGAAGCTGATGGTGGCGACACCAAGCGACTTCATGCAGGACTCGTGGCTGCTGATGGGACAGGCCGATGACGTCATCTGCTCGTGTCCAACATCCGGGAAGCTGCTGGCGTCGCCTGGCAACCGAATGACGGAACGACAGATCGGGGAAAGGGAATTGAGCGGACGAAAGGGACAGCAGCAGCAGCAGCAGCATCAGCATCAGCAGCAGCAGATGACGGCTGAACATGTTTATGAAATGACATGCTGAAGGGACTGCGATCTGGTTGGGGGCAGGGAAAGAAACATTCATTCCCTATCTCCACTGGTGAGGACTGTGTCCTTTAGAAGACGCACTTACACCACCCATTTAATTCCGCCCGTATGCCCTCCTCCCCGCTACATCATACCCCTGCTGAAATGATTGCGACCTGAGTGGGGCATGGGAAGAAACATTCATTCCCCTCGTAAACCCATTGGTTAAGTCTATGTCTTTTGGAAGACGCATTTACACCACACATTTCCTTCCGCCCGTAGTTCTCCCTCCTCCCCACTACATCTTGAACGATCTACTTGTATTTCTAAGTCAGACTCAGTAGCCTATAGGTTTTTGAATCATCGGTCTATAATGGGTCCTTAGTGCACTGCCAAATTTTGTTTTACTCTTTGAATACTCTTCGTCACTGCACAATTGTCCAGATTTCTGCTGAGCATAAGAAAACTGTTCAATATTTGCGTCAAAAGTGCTACACAAATCTGAAAGAGTTTTGAACCGATCCATTGAGACATCGTTCGTGAAGATCGTAGCTGATCAGTTCATGAAAGCTGAGCAGAGTATGGTCCCTATACAGAAAAACATGAACATTTGCATTTATTTATGAATCGGTTATTTATTATTATAGTAAGTTTAAGCTGAACTGTACACGCATAAACCTAAGCTTGTATATTGAGCATATATGAACTATAGCGTCATGGACTACTTTGACAGGTGCTCTTTCCTAAGCATAGCCATGCATGGACTTCTTGAAATGACAGTGAACTTAAAACGTATGATGAAAATAGTCGGTTGGTAAGGCAAGGTATAAGGTGCTATTTGCGTTCCCGACAGCAATGCAGCGAGAAGCCATAATTTGGCTGCATGGGATAATAATAACGCGTCGCAGGACTTTTTAACGTGCAGTTGTGCACAAAATGAGCAGCTATAGAAGCACTTATGTACAGTTAAAACTAGCAAAAAGACCATTGTCCTTTGATTGGAAGTAATTTTACCATGAAGGATAGGAAAGGAAAGAAGGGGGGTTGTGCAGTTCTAAAAATTTCTTTAAAACAGCCTTGATAGCAAGCCTTCGCCTGTGTTATTCGAAACCGAGTATAAGCCTGTATTATAAGCATCGCCAATATTAACGGTTTCTTGAAGAAGCATGCATTCAATCCGTGTATATAAAGAAACGGTTGAATTACATGTACGTGTTGTTCTTACGTCTGAAAGGCCACCTCGACCTTTACAAGTAGGCCTATACAGTATACACCCACAAGCTCCAGCTTATAGTTATAGCTTCTCATTGGGTTAGATTCACTAAAATATTAATCTAATCTACAAACTGGCCCGTTTAGCTACATCGGTAAGAGCGCTGTCCGCGCGTCTGTAAGCCTATACGCAACTCTGTCAAAGAGAGCTTGCGCACCGCGGTTCGCTTCCCGAAGGTGGCAATTTCAGAGATTAAAAAAAATCTCGGGCTAGCACGGTCCGTCCACCATGGACGGAGTTTATCAGGGGCTAAGGGGAGCTAAGCCCCCAAGAAGGCCTAGATTCAGCTTTTTTACCATGAAAATTATATCTTTTTCCGGGCTTAGCCCCCCCCCCTAAAAAGGCATTAGCCCCTCCAAGAACGGAAACCAAATTCCTCCCATGCCGTCCACGGGAACCTAAATGACGTGGCGACACTAATCATCTTCGATATGGCAGTGTCGTTAAACATGTAACAGCAACATGTTAATCTATAATAGCCGTGGTATTCGTGCACTTATATAGCGCCTTAACTTGGGTGACTATTATAATGGATTAAACACTGTTCGGTCAGACTGAACATAAAATAGACCTCGGGCCGTCCTTGGCTACATTTTATGTCCTTGATTGTGGATTCTCACGGTTACATCTGAACGCAATAATAACTATAATAGGCCCTACTCACAATTTTAGTTTCTGTTTATTCGTAGCATCGTTTAAATATATTAATTTTCGTCTTGATTTTATTCGTTTTTGTTAGACCTATAGGCCCTACAGACTACAGTAACTGTAATATGGTCAGGACTGCGGATTTAAAAGATTAATTAATCAAT
This sequence comes from Lumbricus rubellus, assembly GCA_945859605.1. Lineage (NCBI taxonomy): Eukaryota > Metazoa > Annelida > Clitellata > Crassiclitellata > Lumbricidae > Lumbricus > Lumbricus rubellus. Next base: position 52,236,090 of record OX243811.1, on the reverse strand, counting down.
TAATCGTTATGGATTCTAAACGATTACGTTTTGGCCTCTTCGAGTAGTTTAAGCTTCTTAGTACTTACTCATTAAATTTTTCATGATGTCAATCGGCCTTTGTTCAGAGTGGAAGTAGAGTGAACGTTCACTGCAGCAGCTGGAGCATAGGAGCATATAAGAGCGATCAAACAAGATGAACTGCGATTTTACCAGAGTGGACAGCTTTCTCGCAGGATGGCGGTAATGTAGTCAAAAATAAGCCTCTTTGTGGCATATGGCTCGGTAGAAGCGCTTAACAACAGTACTGCCTCTATTTATACGTCTGTCTGTCTGTCTGTCTATCTGTCTGTCTGTCTGTCTGTCTGTCTGTCTGTCTGTCTGTCTGTCTGTCTGTCTGTTTGTCTGTTTGTCTGTTTGTCTGTCTTTCTGTCCAACAGTCCGTCGGTCGGTATGCCTCACCGATTGTACCTGTCTCTTTGTAGATATTTTTGCGTATTTTTATCCAATGTTTATGACTTTGTATAGTTGCTGTCATGCTGTGTACGCTGTACAGGCTGTATTTTTTTTGTCTTAGCTTGTGTTTATAATTATCCTGTCCTTATGAATGTGTTTGTCCTGAAAATTCGTGTGCGTCATCTGTTGATAATCATAACCACACTCGAGTGGTCTAGTTCGACATATACATGTAGATGCAAGTCTTCTTAACTTGATCGCACTGTTTGCCAGATTGCTTTCGTGCGTTCTAAGCCATTGATCTGAATCATGCTTGTGTCCCTTGCTGTAACAATTGATCTGAATCATGCTTGTGTCCCTTGCTGTGAAAATCGATCTGAAGCATGCTTGTGTCCCTTGTGTAACAATATTATTGATCTGAATCATGCGCGTGTCCCTTGCTGTAACAATTGATCTGAATCATGCGCGTGTCCCTTGCTGTAACAATTGATCTGAATCATGCGCGTGTCCTTTGCTGTAACAATGGATCTGAATCATGCTTGTGTCTCTTGCTGTAACAATCGATCTGAATCATGCTTGTCTTCCTTGCCGTAACCATCGATCTGAATCATGCTTGTGTTCCTTGCTGTAACCATCGATCTGAATCATGATACTCCGATACTCGTGTCCCTTGCTGTCTTCTGTACATTTTTGCAGCTTTGGATGCAACTCCGACATGAGTTCAAACGCCTCATTGATGATGGCCATGATTGATGCCTTTTAATTAAATTAATTTTAATCAACTGTACAATGGGAAAATCCCATCGTCATCATAATACAGTATTATGATTCCCGATGCTTCCTTCAATCGCATCCCAAGGCACTCCACAGCAACCGCTATTCGACGGTGAATGTACCATAGAGTATACGCATACAACACTCGTGAACCGTTGAGGTTACAGAGGACACATCGGGAGAGATCGATGATGCGTATAGCACACGTCAGCGCATCTCGAGGTCGTATACTGCAGTGATGGGGCAATGCGTCTGCCGCAGCAGCAGCAGCAGCAGCAGCGCCACCAACCGACTAGAGTAGGTCGTCAGAAAGTGGCAAGCCTAGTATAGGATACATGGCGAGAATGACAGACGGCAACAACTGCAATTGTTTTCCATCTGCTCATCAAATGATGACTGACTATGCACAGCCACACACACAGCGGTACACCATGCAGGTAAATTATGCTGTTCAGTGTTCATATTACGTCAGTAAGTAAACACA
>OX243811.1:52126897-52229397 GCA_945859605.1 Lumbricus rubellus | reverse complement strand
CGGATGATGGTAGATGGGATGCTACAGCAGCAGCAGCAGTTGATCTGTGGTCCATGCTGCACATCAGCTGCTGACCCTAGAGAGAGGAAGTTGGGCGATTGTCTGTAAGTGCAGTTTAATCGTCTGCTGCTGCTGCTGCTGCTGCTGCTGCTGCTGCTGCTGCTGCTGCTGTACCAGATGCATCTTATTGTCCGCTCATCGTCGACCAATTTATTTCGATTCATTCCTCTTCTTTTTATATCTGCTGCAAGCGCTTGATGATCCCCTCCGATCGGTCGCTGGCTTTCGACGCCTTTGCTGCATCTGCAACTGAATGTAAGTTCTGTCTAATCCATCATAATAGCTTATAAGTTATAACAATATTAATAACAAATCTATTTTGGGGGAAACCGTAGCTGCCTTATAACATGTGCTCACTGCGTGACTGCGACATCGTTCAAATTCTATATGCTTCTGCTAAGGTGAAGAAATGAAAGTGTGACATGAAAACATACTGATGATTTCTCGTGATCTGATATCGTCAAACCTCATTCATGCAAAACTTAGAAATTCTTTCTACATATAAATACACATGTATGATGTATATTGGCAGCGTTGATAGATAAGACCGGATGGTTTAAGCAGAATTAACGACGTAGATATAGGTCCTTGTATGCGTGCAAAGTGGCGCAAGGTATAGCAGGAACAAGAAAGAATTATACACAGACCTTTCCTCGTCAATCACGTGTCTTACCTTGACTTCATCTTTGTGTGCCAATCGCTTACCGTAACGAAAGGTAACTCTCTGCGCCTGTATGTTTTCCGTTCACACGCTATTAATAAGCTACCGTACCGGTGTAGACTGTGTGTGTGTGTGTGTGTAGGTGTGTGTGTGTGTGTGTGCGTGTGCGTGTGCGTATGCGTGCGTGTGTGTGTGTTTGTGTGTGAATATGTGTGCTGCATTGGTAAACACGGTTCTTGTAGGCCTATAGGTTGCAAACGCAGACCACACCATTTGAACAACAATGCTTCGGTGGGTTAGACCTATTGATTGTAGATATGTATAAGCTATACTATATAGGCTAACGCTTTGCAATCTAGAAATGCCAAAGTTTGGTTTATGTGAGATTCTTATTCAGGTAGCCTACCTGAGGTAGGCTACGTGCATATCGGTTCATAATTATTACTCAACTGCAATAAAACGTCTAAGGATTTAAGAGATTGAAAACATTATTGTATTTGTAACCTAACAAATTAATTAAATGATGTAAATCAGAGGAATTGGAAAGGTAATTTATGGCAAGTAGCCTATAGGGAAATAAATGGACTGACATGGGATCTGATAAACCATGACCACAATCAAATCGAATCGAATGGTCCCCTGCAGCCGCAGCGGAAATAGAGGCATAGAAAGAACCACAATGGCCTCGTCGATAGCTATTAATTTTGTCAATGCAATATATAATTGTAAATGGATTCGTATGTATAAGTACACACACGTCTGCAGACTTCTATTAAATGTCTAAAGCTTTTATTGAAGACTATATCACGCATGTAAATCAGTCGATCGAGAATTGAGTGCACGAGAATTCAACGATCTCTTTTCGTTTCTTCTTCATTGTTCATTCCTATTTTTTTATCGCAACTCTCATTGAGAGGTTCTGGTTATGTTTACATCTGCTTTGTTTACTTTAATTATCTAAGTTTTCTTCTTATCTTAGTTTAATTATCAGTCGCAGAAAGGCTATCTGTTTATTTTGGTTAATTATCTAGTTGCATAATCTTATTATCGTATAATATTCCCACTCGAATCTTTCCCATTCGACGCTCAGAAACGTTTCTCAATTTTTTTCTCGTGCGCAGGCGAATGAATTAACGACATAAAATCTTAGCAATTTAGAAATTTGGAGATTACGATTGCGATTGCGATAATCTGTCAAATTGCATATGGATCGTATGTATACTGTATAGGCCTATGTTGGTAGAAATTGTTGGTTTCCGTTGATAGATTCCAGAGACTCCAGATACCTTCTATAAATTATGGTGCAAGTATTAGGCCTATAAGCTGTTAGTGGGTGGATCGATTAAGACAGGTCTATAATTAATTATTGCCGTTGGGAAAGAGACTCATAATATAGATGGGTTACAAAGGTTGCTAAAAATAAAGTTAATATATTATATTATCTTCATTTTTAGGATATCTATTTAAATATCAATGCTTTTTAACGATAATATAGTAGGCTATAATTATACAAGAAACCTTGCATGGTACCACTTGAAACAGACTAATTTAGGCTATATAGCACGATTTAGACGAAACGGTTTTTGTAGTAGGCCTATTCATTTCGAGCAGGGGCGGATCCAGGGGCAATCTGGCCATGCCCTCCCCCATTTAGAAATGCCCATGTATCGTGGCCCCCCCCATTTGGTTTGAACAAGCTTATAATATAATTTGGTATATTATCAAGGATTTTGGACTTAACGACTAAAAAAGGTCATCAACTTTTTTGGCGGATGAAATGGTATCATTTTCCCGAAAATTTTGCAAGATGACTAAAAAGGTCATCAACGTTTTTGGCCGACGATACGATTATTATTTTTCCCCCAGACCCCAAGGTCAAGAAAGTTTGGCTCCCCCCCGTCAAAAGTTTCTGTATCCGCCCTTGACTTCAAGGGACGAAAGTCACGACGTTAGACCGGTGAATGATTGCAAGAAGCAGTAAACAGAAACTGAATATAAAGAAATGATTTTTTCCTTGAGAAAATTTTCTATTTTCGTATAGGCCTAGGCCTATTATGTTTTCTGAAAGGCAAGATACCGTTTCCTGTATATGTTCAGCCTCTATTAAGTCTATTTGGTTATGCCATTATGCTATACAAACAGGAAGTCGCACTACATGAGATGGTCTTAGGGCAATGGTGAACGCTCTGCATGGCACGAAGAGCGCACGGATGGAGGGTATACCATCCCTCTACCCTCCCAAGAAGATAGAGGGATGGTTCAACCTTCCATGCGGCAGATGGCGTTGGTAAATCGAGCAAATGTTGGTCCGAGTCCGGTTCCCTGCATGGAAGCCCGTGCAGACCAAGAGACGATCGAGGCAGAGCAGCTGCCAAAGCGGGTGTCGTTTGGGTCCAGAAGAACATTAATTAATTAATTAATTAATTAATTCATTCATTAATTCATTCATTCATTCATTCAAGTATTTACATATATTGCCTCTTAAAGGAAACTACTCAGAGGCGCTCCCGACTCCAGCACGGCCAAACAGAACAGTTTTTAAGTGCTTATAGAATGTGTCAGAGAGCGATCTAGGGAACAGGCGCAGCTCAAGTGGGACTGTAGTAGGAGGCATTGAAACATAGAAAGACCGAGGATCAGATGAGTTAATGTACCTTGCAGTGCATAATAGGGATTCTTGAAAATGCAAGAATTAAGTTTTGAGTGTAAAGTTTTTTGGGAAACGGTTCAACTATACTTAACTGTATAATCGTCCAACAGTTACTGTCTGTTGCATATATAGCCTATTATACTGAGCTGGTTAACGTATAGGTCTACATTCTACAACAAGAAAGAACGCACGCATAATGCATAGAAAAAACACGACACGCCCTTGCACACACGCTCACCTAACTCTTGGCAAAGTCAAAGGTATACACTATGCACGCGGTATGCAAACTTGGGCCTACATATAGGCTATACATAGTTTTCATTGAGCGCCTGTGAATAAGCTGATTCCCGCGAATACTCGGTTTGGGCGCTGTAGAAATCACACGCGTTTACGATTTACGGTTGTACGATAGATCATCGCATCCATTGCTCTGTTATACTTCGAACAGACTTTTACTATCTTCTGTGTCTCCTCTTGCTTTTCTATGTCTCTCTCTCTCTCTTTATGTCTCTGTCTCTGTCTGTCTGTCTGTCTGTCTGTCTGTCTCTCTCTCTCTCTCTACCTGTTTGCCGGTTTTTAAAAGCGTTAGGTAAAAACAAAATAGACCAACAACAGCGTAAGAGTTAGCTGGGCGCCTCGAAAAATCAGAGATTTACGACCTGAGATCCCTGCAGTGACAGCCAGACAGACAGAAAGAATATAGAACGGAGACAGTATAGAGATATAGCAGGCAGTATATACGTGTAGGAAGATTGATCGATTGCCTAACAGTTCTAGCTGCCTGACTAACTGAAGGAAGAACTCGAGAGCACAACGAATGGACTGTCTACAATTAATCCGTCCATCCATTATTCTTTGCACGCTCAAGTAGCCTACAGTCCCATGTATAATTATTGTATACACGCCCAATCTAAACTCATCCATCCACAAATCCATCCTCACACCAACCATTTCATCCATCCACCAATTCATCGATCCATCCACTTACCCTCCCATCAACCCATCCATCCATCCACCCTCCATCCATCCATTCATCCATCCATCCATTCATCCATCCATTCATCCATCAATCCATCCTTTAATCTATCAATCCATTCATCCATCCATCCCTTGAATGGACGGATGAATGGATTTCATTCATCCATCCATCAATCAATCCATTCATCCATCCAGTTCCTCATCTTGACCAATCTCCTCTCTATCCTCTCCTTCTCGTTCTCTTCTTCTTCCTCCTCCTCCTCCTCCTCCTCCTCCTCTCTTCATCCTTCTCCTTTCTCTTTTCCTCCTTCTCCTCCTTCTGCTCTTTCTTTTCTCCCATGCTTCTTCTAATCATCATCATCATCATCATCATTTACTACTCTCCTAATTTCCCCGTCTCTCCTTCTGCTCCGCTTTCTCCTCTCTCCTCTCTTTTATCTCTCTCATCTCATCTCCTCCACCTTATCCTCCTCCAATGAGATTCCAGCCTTCAGAATTGAAAGCAGCCTACAGACAGGCAGGCATACAGACAGACAGACAGACAGACAGGCATACAGGCAGGTGGAAAGACAGACAGACAGGCAGACAGACCGAAAGCTACTCAGGTTTCTCTCAGTGTCCTTCTAGGAAACCCGACGAAATCATTTCTCTTTCCATCGTCCTGTATATAAACACCCGAGATCTATAATGATGGTTCACGCACTTATCAACGAATGTATATAAATACACGTTCAACCGTATAATATATCTGCATGAAACTCACATAATTATGTATTCCTGTTTCTTTTACTTCATACATATTATATAGCCGACTCATATAAAGCACGCATTCAGCTCGAAACCTTAGAGTTAGACTAACCAACTAAATATACAGGGATAGATCTATATAACGGTTAGGCTATAATGATGACATATAATAGGCCTACATGTACTTATAGCCTATAGACGCAAAAGCTCTAATATATCTAGAGAGTAATAAATGATATATAATATGAATATATATATAATTATTATATGTAATTATATATAAGTTTACATGGAGCCTAGAAATTATTCCTGGTCGATATCGTCTAGACATGAATGCGCTGCAGCAGCACGCTCACTCACACCAATGGACAACGAAAGCTTTCCAAGGTTTGATATTCATGGTATATGACACCTTCCACGTCTTCCCATCTATCGGATGATTCCACCATAATATGGTCAGAGGAAAGAGCAGGGAAGGGATGCAGTTGGCCAAATGCATGGAAGAGGACGGAGATGGAGGATGGAAGAAGGCTGTGACGGTGCCACCATAATAATACGTCGTGACAGGTCAAACTGACCTGCATAAATATATTACTCTTGACCTGCCAAGAATCCTTTGGAATTTCTAATAAATTTTGTAGAAGGCGGAGTGGAACCTTTTATGAGAAGGAGGAGGAGGAGGAAGTGATAATAGGAATGGGAGGGTATAGTGACAAATATAGCAAAATGCAGGGAGAAGAGGAAGAGAAGCGGATGAAAATGGGGGAATGAGGATGGACCTACAAAATGCAAATTGGTCTCTAGAAAATTTATACGACCGCGTCTGTGAATTATCTGACTTGTAACCAACTCGTGAAATGTTAAAAGCGACAACGTTTTGCTTTTACAAACACCTTGTTACCGTCCAGATACAAGCAGACGGGCAGAGGAGATAAAGGTATACGGTATTGATAAAGAGACATATAAAAGAAGGAAAAGAGACAGACACAGAGAGACAGACATACAGAGAGAAACAGAGACAAAAAGAGACAGAAATAGACAGATGGACAGACAGAGAGACACAGAGAGACAGACAGAGAGAGAGAGAGACAGACAAAGAGACACAGAGAAACAGAGACAGACAGAGAGAGACGGACAGAGAGAGACAGGAGGGAGAGAGGATCCGCAGACAGTGCACTCATGTATACTATGGGCCTATACTTTTTCCAATGGTCTGTGTGTGTCTGTGTTTGTGTATGTGTCTAAAAACTGCCTATGTGTCTATATTTGTGTCTGTGTTTGTGTGTTTGTGCGTGTGGTTGTGTGTGTGTCTATTTGTGTGTGTGCGTGTATGTGTGGGTGTTGGGACGTATTTCCTGTGGCACTCGGTGCCTATATATTGCTAAAAATTATTAAATTATTTATTAGTCTATGACCTCCTGCTTTCACCTAGGCAATATATATATATATATACATATAAATATATATATGAATTATATATAAATATACAACTCTATCCCAACATTGATTATTCTTGTATTTCCTCACACCCTCCTCCTCCTCCATCACCCTCTATTGCTATTCCTCCTCTATCTCCTCTTTCTCATCCTCTCGATATATAGGATATAGCGTCTGCATAATTGAAAACTGGATGTGTCATGCAATCACATATTATTTGCGCACACTTCAAAGCACTACTGTTTTTATACTACGCATAAAAAATATGATAGTATTCATGTACAAATACACCAGTGAATAATTGTGATGATTCATAGTTATAGGCCTACTTATATACAGTCTATATATTATATATATACATTCATGTATCCACTGCAGTGCATAGACCTACTATCAATAAATTCTATAATTCCATGTGTATATAATACATTCCCACTTTTATAATTTATATAGGCCTATAGGCCTACTGCATATATTAAGAATTTATATGAATAGTCTAGATTCTAGATTCTAGAATATAGTATAGGCCGACACAGTGGTGAATATTATATACATGTATATATATATATATATATATAGAACGAGAGCACATGCCAGAGAACACGTGGCCGACGTCTATAGTGTGCTTATAATGATATCGAGTGCTGAGTAATGCTTTATTTCTGGCCAATTATTCCCCATCGTATCAGCAGCAGCAGCAGCAGCAGCAGCAGCAGCAGCAGCAGCAGCAGCAGCAGCAGCAGCAGCAGCAGCAGCAGCAGCAGCAGCAGCAGCAGCAGCAGCAGCAGTAGCAGCAGCAGCAGCAGCAGCAGCAGCAGCAGTGTCTGTCTGCATCGTCGGCAGAGGGTGTGAGTGGGGGTGGGGTGGGGGAGGGGGTGGGGGGGCGATGCGTTCATTGCAATGCGTTCGTTCCGTTCAAAGGCAGATGGCAATATGCTTTTAAACGACGATGAAGTCAGCGTAAAATAATAACGGCGCTACATAATATGATGAATTGAATGTAAACGTCTACAGTAGAGTCATGACGACTGCAAAGCCAACGCCGGTAGGTTGTGTGTGTGTGTGTGTGTGTGTATATATATATATATGTGTGTGTATGTATGTATGTGTGTGCGTATGTTGATTGTGTGGGGTGTGTGTGTGTGTATGTGTGTATGTGTGTGTAGTGTGTGTTTGTGTCTTGTGTGGGTGTTTGCTGGTATGTGTGTCTGTATGTATACACGCCGACATTTGCCCATGTTCAGCGATCGTATCGGGCATATAGGTACAATGGTACATAATATATATATATATATATATATATATATATATATTATATAGGTTGCTAATTAAAGGTCTGCACTTGTAGGCCTAATGGCTGCGCTTGCTATGCGACTGTGCGTGTGTGTAGGCCCATAGTAGCCTATAATTATGTTAGATATATAGTGCTGTAATGCATCAATTTAAAAGAAGTGCTGAAAAAAGCGTTTCGTAAATGTCTTGCTCATTTTACACTAGTATAGGCCTACACTCTTTGTTTAGGCCTAGTATGAGTCTGTATGACATACACAGTCACACATATAATACTTTGTTTGCGCTGTCGAAGTGTATTTTTTATAATGCTTATGTAATATACACCTAGACTAGGCCCTACTAATATTTACATGGTCTAGCCTGCACTCTACGCATGCGCAATAGTAAACAGTGCCTACACGTGAATGTGTTTTTCGTCTTTAGCCAATGCAGACAGGCTCTGAATGATTCCTGGCGATGGTGGCGCCACACAACGTTCGCTCTCTACGCCACGAAGTAGCATCAGTCATCGATTAGAGATTTTCGGAGAACACCAGAGACTTTTCGACGAAGCTACAGCGGCGGAGGGCGAGCCTCGCTGGGCACCAACAGACGGAAGAGCCTAGCAGGGCACCAGCGAACGGATTAGCCTCGTAGGGAACCAGCGGCCTCTGGAAACGATGAGCTGGGCGCATGCATGCAGATGAATCAATGCGTATGCCTGTAAGGACATCATCATCAGGTCTAAACGACCTTTTGTGGATCAGAGTCAACACTTAACATCACCCCTCTCTCCTCCTTCCTCTCTCCATCCTCCAGTGGTGGTCATCACCCCTCTCTCCTCTCTCCAGTGGTGGTGTCATGGCGTCTGGCAATACGTTGGTGAACGAGATCTACGACCAGTTTCTCGTCTGCAAAGTCTGTCTGGAGACGTACAAGAACCCGAAGACGCTGACCTGTCAACACACGTTCTGTCGCGACTGCATCGCCAAACACCACGAATCTGAACAGGATCGTGGTAGTGGTGGCCGTGGTTACCGCTTCCAATCGCATAATCATCGGTCGCTGTCGTGTCCCGTCTGCAGGAAGCGCATGGATCTTCCGTTCGGTGGAATCTCGAAACTTTCCGACAACTTCCTCGTTTCGAATCTGTGCGAAGTCGTCGAGAGACGACGAACGAACAGACCGAGGTCAACGGGGGTCACCGACTGCGACATCTGTCGACCAAAGCAGATGGTAGCAGCTGTTGCTGCAGGGACCAGAACGAGGCCAGCCGCGACGAAGGATGCGTCGTCGTCGTCGCAAGCGCACTTCCGGTGTCTCGACTGCGCCAAGACGTTGTGCCGACGCTGCGCCGACCTTCACCGACGCACGAAGGTCACGCAGGACCACGGCATCTTCGACATCGACGTCCAGGACCGGAGCATCCACTGCAGGACGCACAAGGATGAGACAATCCGTTTCTACTGCGAACCGTGCGAGGTCTGCATCTGCGTCCTGTGTACGTTCCAGGACCACAAGGACCACGAGGTGTACACGTTCAGTGAGGGCATCGAGCGGCACGGCCACTCCCTCGACACCCTCCTCGAGCGCAGTCGAGGGCGGTGTGGACGACTTCGCGATCAGATCAAGATGATCGGGAGCTGCGAGGCGGGGATCCGAGCGGCAGAGGAGTACATCCGGGAGACGGCGATGGACTGGGTGCGGCAGATCCGACAGCAGGAGCGACAGATCCTACGCGACCTTGAAGAGCTGGCCAATGAGAAGGCGCGTGAGTTCATCCAGCAGAAAACTGCTCTTCAGGAAACACTGGAAGCGCTGGAAAGCACTTGCAACCTGACGGAGATCGTCATCAGAGACAGAAGCGTTGAGCTGCTGTTGCTGAAAGACGAGATCAACGCTAAGCTGAACAAACTGCTCGCTGAGGGAAAGATCCTTCCGCTGCCGGATATCGTCACCAGACGAGTTGCCTTCGTTCCAGGTAATCCGTGTTTCCTCGGACGACTCGATTTCCTGGAGCCGTACGCAGTTGGAGGCATTTCCCCGCAGCAATCCACAAAGACGAAGCGAACAGAGGAAACGAACGTGGAAGACCTCCTTCTCTCCAGCTGCGTTGACCGCAGTTGTGAAAAAGAGGAATCTATGAGTCCAACTGGAAACGAAAGCAGCAATCCAGCTGATCAGAGAAAAGCTAATCTTCCTCTTCACTCAGACGAGCATCCGACGAACCTCTTAAATATTCCGTCGATAGAGACATTAACGGTTGGCTCAAAAAGCTGCAGAACAATCGAAGGCAGCAGAGGAAAGTCCAAGTCAACTGTTGCACGAACTGCGTTTCAGTCACGTGATACGTGCCAAAGAAACAATCGAAATTCGTGTGGCTGTTCTGACCGCTCACCAGGCACGACGACGACCAGAGTGCTGGGCAGTCACTGCAGTGACCAGGTGCTGGACACCGAAGGTCTGGTTTGGACACGGGATGATAGCACGCAGTCAACCGGAACAGAGGCGAAATCGGTTGGAACGGAGACCGATAGGATAGTTCATGCGGACAAATCGATGCTGACCAACTCTCCTGGATATCTGAACAAATTCGTTATGACACAGCAACCCAGTCTCCGATCTACGCATACAAACACCGCAGACATTGTCATGCTGGACATGGCTGTTACAGCGAAGATTGTGGGCGACCATAAAGCTACCTCGACAAAACCTTTGCTTACTGTTGACCAGTCCACCTGCTGCACTGCTGACCAGTCCACCTACACTGCTGACTACGAAATTTCGATCGATGATACTAGGATATCACGTACACCTTCGAATGAAACATCTGACAATTGCACTGAATTTTTATCGGAAAACCCAGAACTTTTCCGACACAGAACGTATCGTCACAGCAGCAGTGTTTGTAACAGAAGGGTATCGCCTGCACCAGGGATGTGTGGAGAGGCAACTGATGTACAGTTATGCCGACGTAATATGACGGACGCCTTTGTTCAGATGTCACCAGAAATGCATGACAGTTGTGTGAACACGACACTGACCGCGGTTGATTCAGTCGGCTGCGGTGCCGAAATGTCTTTTCTTTTCAGGGAAATTGGCACCAATGCATCTTTTCTTCAGGCAAATGGTTTAGTTATTCCTAGAACAACAGTTGAAACAGCGGATAAAGGTACAAATACCTCTCTTATTCTGCTGTGCTCCCCAAAAATTGGTTTAAACATACCTACATCGGAGGAGAAGAAAGAAGGTTCATTTCACAATTTACCAGCAACTGTAGAAATTGGCACAAATACAGCTATCCATGAAGAAGAAAAGATTGATGGTTCTTGTCAGAGGTTACCGTGCACTGCGGAAATTGGTACAAACACACGAACTTTGGAAGAAAAGAACGAGGTTGTGTTTAAAAATCGGCCACAAACTTTGCACATACGGAAGACTGAACAGAGCATTGGTCCAGCCGGAAATGGAGGAGAATCATTGAAGGAAAGAGGTGCCTGGTCCACTTCACTCACATTTCAATCTCATTCGACCGCTTCTGAAGTTATCAACATGGCACCTATTTCCAACGATTTTTCGACAGACGTTCAAGGAGTGGCGAAGTCAGGAAATCCAGCAGTTCAAGGCCACGATGTTGCACCACGACGAAGACAGACTCGGGTGACGGTGACCAGAGGGACGTCGACAACTTCAAGGACGACGATGACGATGACCGAGAAGGAGACCTCGACGGACGATCTACCGACGTGGAAGAGCTGCACCGCCACCCTCGTTGATCGAGGTTGCTCTCCCGTTCGTTTTTCCAGCGTCGATAAAGCAGTTTCAGCGAGCAGAGGAGAGATAGCGGAACCGGTGGATAAGTTCCAGGCGCCTGGAAAACCCACGAAGCTTCTGCAGACGATTACGACTGGTCCGAAGTTGGACGCAATCTGTGAGGATTCAAACGAGTCTTCATCGGACGAAGAAGAGGGTCAAGCAGCATCCAGGCAGATGGTTCTACCATCAGCGCAGAGGCAGAGGCGACCGAGCGGCGGTGGCGGTGGCAAAGGGGGCCTGCTCACCCACCGCGAAAGATTCGCTCCTTCGTTCGGCGTCGGCGGCGGTGGGTCCTCCAGGCTGCTCCAGGGAGGTCGACCGACGAACAGCACGTTCAGCGTGGAAGGTCGGACGTCGGCCTGCTCGATACTGTGGAAGGTGGAGATGGGTACGAACACATCGAGCGTTCAATTCGAGGATAAGGCGGTGGGCACCGACTCTCCAGCTGTCGACAGCAAGATGGCGGAGTGCATCAACAAGCTGAAAACCGTCAGCTTACGTCTCGAAACGAAGCAGCAGACGACAGCTGCCATCACGAGCAGCAGCTGCAGCAGCACGTCAAGAGAATCGGGAGAGATGACAATGTCGTCATCAACCTCCGAGACAATGACAGTAGAGCATCAGCCCTCCTCCCAGTCCCTCACGAGGTCCTTTCCAGAACAAACATCGGAGCATCGAATGAAATTACCAAAACGCGATCGGACAGCGTTTCATTCGCGAGTAGGTCTACCGAAGCAGCGGCGATCCCACCCAACCACCACCGCCACCACCGCTGGTCCTGACTCATCGCCATCGGAAAGTAGTGACCAGGAGCAGGGTAGCTTCGTGGCTGCGGCGGCCGAGCGCCGTCCTGCGTGGAGACTTGGACCGGCGACACTCGCTCGCAAGAAAAGATTCGACATGAATGAAATGCTGAAGAGCTCGCCAACGACGGCGGCAGCCAGCAAAACGCGCTCACCTAAAATCGGTCGCAAACCTAGTGCTCCATAAGCAATGCAGGGGAAGCCGGGGTAATACTGGCCATGGGGTAAATTCGGCCATGGTGATTTCAAGAGAATTACCCCGGCTTCCCTAAGCATGTCAAATGTCGGCTAATGCAATAATCTTCCAGGTATTTTCCCATGATACTAGGGCCTATTTCCAACAAATGATATGTTAGTATGGGCATGCTGGTTCGGAAACTGTAACTAACTTCAAGTGCAACGCTGTGGTAAGTTGTCTTTGGGATTGTAAGCCATTGAGCCTATAGGCCTAGGGGTTGGATAACCATAGGCCTATAGGCGATCGTCACATGCGTTCTTTTACAAGCAGTGACAAATGAAGGCAGACACTTCTGTGTCAGAAACCTTCCAAATCTATTATTTCAGGATCTCTGCCAAAACCGTTTCCAGTATTTCTATGTATTTTTTGTCGCGCATTTTACAACACTGCACGATATCATTCTTTCAGACTGCGTCACGTGACCTAGCCTAGACAAGCATTGAATTAAAATACAGCCCAGAGGTTAGAGGTGAACAAATAATTTACTGCAGACTTGTTTTGACTGACGCATCAAATTATTTATCTGCAGCAGTTTACGAATCGTTTAGTTAGGTCTCCAAGTAAAAAATAAGTGAAATGACAGTGGCTCGTAAAATTGACGAGCTCTATTAATTTTATTTATTTTTGTATAAATCTGTTTTTGCACCAATGTGCCTTAAGCGATTCAGCGTTCTCTCTGAGAGCTAGCCTATAATGTAGCTAGAGTGCTAGACCTAGTCAAGAGATTGAACTGTTAGGCCTATTTGATCACCTCTGACGTAGAACTAGCCTACAGGTGGCGAATTCCCCCAATACCAAGTCAGTAGGGGCCTATCTTTAGGTCGCAGTGGCAGTGCTAGTACTGCCATATAAGCTTTAGAAAACAACTGACAGAGCTATTGGGTGAAAATGAAGAATAATATTATTGGATTTTATCAATCTTCTGTGATAAAGTCGAAGCATTTCTTATCACGTTTTTAAGTTATTGTTTGCCAAAGATTTATTACAAATGTATTATGAGAGTTGTTCTACAATGAATTATTGTATTTTAAAGACCTCATACAAACAGTTGTTTGGATTTAATAAAAAAATCACACAAAATATTTAGATCTAACAGTCCTAGGCCTACATTCCAAATGACAGCATAGGTCGAGCTTGGCCGTGGTAACGTCAGGACAATAATGTGGCCTTTCACAGCACTGGCACTCATTCATAGCGTACAACTTAGCATAGGGTTTGGGCCTAAATGTATAGGCCTACATTATCAGACACTTCTGGTTATCACGTAGTCTGCACAGCCTACATAACTACGCGGAGGGGGTCACTCCAGCCTAGTTCTTCACCCAGTGGCACTGATACGGTGCCTTGGGCGGGGGGGGGGGTGATTTGAACCATCTCACTCTGAAAAATATGGCACACACAATTATTTTGTTAAACTCTCTTCAGTTTTCATTCAGATGTTGGGAAGCAAAGCTTGTTAAAAATGCCACATGTCTCATAACCATCTCAATCTCTAAGGCTCGATATACATTATACACCTACAAGGGTGTCCGCAGCGGGGCGCAAGTGCACCCCTTGATTTTTCGCATAGGTAGTTGTACATAAATTTAGATTATTTGGTTGTGATTGTTAAAACGCGATTTTCAATGTGATTATCGATTCGTTCTACAAGTTGAACCTATAATATATCTTTCTTTGGGCGCATAACGTATAGGTAGGCTATAGGATTCTCTCGTTGTAATATGGAAATTCAAACTGTCTCCCATTCAATTTTAGACCATGTGACAATTATTTAAAAGTTTGCGCCCCCCTAGAAAAATTCCTGCGGACGCCCATGTACACCTATATCTACACCTACACCAAAAGACATCAGCATCACAGTAGCCTACATCAATAATCTTTCTATACAGGGTGGCTGTTTTTCGCACAATAAAAAATTATCTGCCATAGTGCTTAAGTAAAGTAAGTAGGGCCCATATCCTATAGGCCTATTATATCAGTTGCCTAACCGCACTCTGGCTTAGGCCTACCTATACAAATTTTGTACATGTATATGAAAACACGAAAATAAAACAAAGTTGGCAGCCAACAACTGCGCCCAACCCATAACAACTCTAGTCTACGATGTTGCAGTCATTACGACAGACAGAGTTATGATCTATGGGAGAACAGTTAAACCCACATAAAGCCTGAAATTAAGAGAATCTGCAAACTTCTGTTCTAATCTCAACTTTAAAAGCATAGGCAAAATTACCTTGCGTTTTTAAAAAAAATCACATATCCAAACTTTTGATCAATTAGCTACAGCACCAATCACATGTACTCATATCTGCAACCCTAGTACTTGTAATGCTACTGGGATAGGCCTAATGGTATCGAATCATTGTAAATTATTGATGTCATTTGTAAATTAAATGCTGGGTTTATATGACTCTCTGCTTGCCCACGGTCTAGAGGAAACGGGGAGGGGGGGTCGTTCAACTCATATGCTGCTCTGAATAGATGTACACATCAACTATGCCTCTTAAGTTCTTAACCGTTCAACACGTTGGCTGCTGATTTGCTGTGTTAAATGACTCAATTTGGGACGTGTTAACATGTCTCTCGCGGCCAATGTGTTAACAACAGACTACATTGGTTTCCCAGTTCCGCACACACTCGTCATTATAATAATGATTAAAGAGTAGGCCTAAGCAACAAATACTACTCCAACGTGAAAAAATGTAATCCTTTCAGAGCTTAAAATAACTCTATTAATCACACCAGCGAAATACAATCAACCGAAAACAATCAACCAAGTCTTTACACAAAATATATACGGTATACAGGATGGGCAAAAAAGAAAAACTAAAGGCTTTTGCTAAGGTAAGAATTTTTAAATAAAGTTTTACAGTCTTAAACCTAATTCATATTTACATATAATATATATTACATTTATATAATTATATATTACATATATATATACTGGAAATTCCGACTCTCACCAAGGGATCGTTCCACAAATTTTATGATAGCCTAAAGTCTGTTCTTTCCACTGTAGTTGGGTCGGGAGCATTTCTGAGTAGAAATCTTGAAGGCATGCTTTATGAATGTTCTAAGTGACTGAATGAACTTAATGGCATCATAATCCTCAGAAAAACCTGTTTTTCAAATCAGTAAATACTACTTTATTGGCATATCACATTAAACGTCGAAATGCTTCACAGCTAAATTTTGATCGGTGATGATATCAGAAGAGTTGTTCAGCATAGTCTATAAATCACCGCAGAAGAAATAGGTTTTGATAAAACAGAGTACACCCACAGTGAGGCAAACAAACAGAACAATAGCTGATGTCGTTATTGAATTCATCATTCGTGGAATTCATCATTCATGGCCGCTGCTCAGTAGATTCAAAGCCTTCGTCAGGTTGTCGATAGCCGTCTTTGCGTCTTCGTACTGCAAAGCGCTGCTGGCAAACTTGCAGAACTTCATCGCTTTGGTGAAGTCCTCCGGTTTCAGCGTGGCAGACGGACCGCTGGGAAGACTCCGTGAGGCGGCGACAGGGGCAGGTTGGGGGGAGGGAAACGAAGCCGGGTTTGAGGGATCGATCGACTGAGAGTAGATGAGCCCTGGAGCCACAGGGTTGGTTTGTTGGTAGGTTGCTGGAGCTGCAGGATATGACTGATGGTTATTAACAGGGGCTTGTGGCTGATTGGAGGGATAGCTGGATGGTGCCTGGCTAAATCCACCGTTCGATGGGTCCGGTCGATTGTTGGCACCAGCGGCTGAAAATTGGTCACCTTTTGAATGAAACAAAAGCAACCATTTATGAGTAAAACAAGATACCTGATATATTAAAATATAACACAAATCTTATGCAAACCGGTTCCAAGTTCATATGCATCCCTGGACATACCTCAGGTATGTGAAGCTTATTACAACACCACCAAACTGAGCTATATAAGCAGAGCTAATCACTTCAAACAGAAAATTTAAATTTAATTTAAAATGGAAATTGAGAAAAGAGTCAAATTTTACCTCCAGGAGCTCCTGTCTCAAATTCTTCTCCAAACTCTCCCATTTCATCTCCAAGTGGCCCAGCATGAGGAGTCTCACCATTTTTCAGACAGTTGTGAATGTAAGCTGCCTTCCATTTTGCATATTTACGGTTTTTCTCAACCTGAGTCAAAGCATAGATCCAAAACACATTAAAAACTTTTTACTTAAATTGAAGTATGCATGCTTCAAATTTATCTGAGAATGTCTTTATTTGTTGAACTATTCCTGTGTTGCAGAAAGGACTTACCAGGTGGACTATTTCTTACTCAATTTTCCTTATTCAGTTTTCCCAACTTTTGTTTATCTTTTTTGGTGAAATAACAATTTGACAATCACATTCAGAAATAACAATCTGGCTTTTTATTGTAGTTCATTTTAATTGCATTTTCAATAGCATACTTACAACAATACTCTGACTAATTATTAAAGGTTGTGCTATCAATATCCAACAAAGTAGCTTCTACCAAAACACAAATATTTAGTCACTTACAACATTCAATATATAAAATGAAGCTTAGAAGAATTTTTCAATGCACAGATAATACAAAAAGGCAAAAAACGTAAGAAATAAAACACAATTCCACCTTGGAATTTAAATCTTTTTGCTGAAGCACAAACCAACTTCAGCAACCAAACAACTGGATATCCTTTAACCCTTTAATGTTGAGATGGTAGTAAATGGTATGGGAAATCCTATACCCTCTGGCATTAAAGGTTAAGAGTTTTATGTCTTCTGAGAGACTCTCATCAATAACACGGAACTTTCGAAAAACTAAACGGCCAGATTGAGTGATCATTCAACTTACGTCTTCAGGTAATTCACCAAAGTTCGTCAAGACGTCCATTAACATTCCAGCCGTGTAGAAGGACTTAACAACATTCCTGCAAAATTAACTTACACAAGTCAAAAACATGTCGAACTGCAGAAAGATGTGACAGGCACAAACAAGCAAGTTTTTTAAAGTTCTTAAGGATTATCTATCCTGCACTACGTTATGTTAGAAGTGGAATCCTGTTCCATAAGCATATGCTAATAACTAAGAACATATCACTCACCGCATATACTGAGCACATTCTGTATATTTATTTCTTTCCGAGCAAGTCTGAATATTTGTTTCTTAACACAAGTCTAATATTCATAAAATCATTTCAACCAGGGTTTCATGTAACCCAAGGGTTCTGCTGTATGAGTCAGAGGTTATGCCACAGCAAAGTAAAAATTACAGTTTACACCAACCGGATTAATATTAATTTCTTGAAAAATTGGATGGGTAAAACGTGCTGGGTTCTGTGAGGAAATGAGTGCTATCCCATCTAATCTAAATAAGTTCCATGGCTACAATAGCACCATCAGGACAATACACAAGGCATCAAATTAATGGTCCCATCTGCATGAAAATTGATACATCTGGGAGCATTCAAATGTAAATGCTAAGTTAATACAGCATACACCTATCCTATTACAGATAGTGAATTCACAAGATCTTTTAATAAAAAATCAGTTTCACTTACTAAACAAAAGAAAGTACAAACAAAAGAAAGTACAAACAAAAGAAAGTATGTACTCAGTCATCATGTATCCACGTCCTAAACATGAGAATAAACTCACTTTCCAAACCGTCCGGCTCGGTCTTCATTGTCAGCGTAGAAGAAAAGCTTAATAGCGTAGTTCTCCAAATGCGCCTGACCAACAACCTCATTCTGGATCGCTTCTTGATCTTTCAATTGCTTCTTTGTCTGCAAAAATATCGCTCAAATTTTCGATTTAATCAATACTTAATTTCATATCGACAAGTGTCACGTATAATTCTTGGTATTAGTGCAAGATAAAGTACCTAAACATATTTCAATTCCAAAGCAGTGAATTCCATCCGCTATATAAATTATCGGAATGAATAAATGAATGTCAAAGAAGAATGCGCCTTTAAGCAACATAGAAAAACAATATTGCGACACTACATGACGCATGCATGCTGAATACTTAAGGACATCATTTACAGAATCTTCACCTGTTCGAGTAGGATCATCAGCGCTGTCAGAAAGTTGCGAGATTCAGGCGCCTTCCTGTCGATTTCCATCGCCTTTTGCAGAGCATACAATCGACCTGAATTGATCCAGATATCTCACATGTACAATAAGCCACATACATGAGAATGGATACAATATTACTTGAAAATGTTGTACACTTTAGAGGTATTTATGCAGAATCTTGCATATTTGGATACAAATCAAACCACAAATCATAGCAATACTTTTGGGGCATTATTCAAACATAGTAAAAAGTCCTATCCCGTTCCATGAGGAACATAGGGAGGTGCTCATCTCCTTTTCCATAGCCCTGAGCCAGCAATGGACGAATCCCAAGGTCCTGGACACGAGGCCAGTGTATCGCAGGACTTGCTGTTTACTTCCCAGCTTATGCCGGTACCAAATTATACTGCTTGGTGACAGAGGCACGTGTGCGTAAACAACTTGCCCAAGGTCGTTACCCGGAGTCGAACCCGCAACCTCCTGCTCCGTGAGCGGACGCGTTACCAGTCCGCCACCAGGTCGCACATTAATAATTAATTCAAACATAGCCATCTTTGAATTCTTGTCTGTTTGTCCTCGAGACCAAGGTCTGGTCTCAACTGCGCTCAAGTTCGTTTTAAATGTCTTGGTTGTAGTTTTGGTTTTGAGACTAAGTCTTGGTCTCGGTATTCAAGACCAAGACTTGACTCACTGAAATTAATAATAATCTTTTAATGAAACGCCTGCAAGACGCACTGCGCTTTACATTTACAAGTTATGCATTAATCTTAATTAAACTTAACTACCAACTGAGCAGACAGCTTTGCAATTACACGGCGCTAATAGCAGCCTACAAATCAAATCCGCCCAACGGGGGCTCGAACCTGCTACCTCTCGCACTCTTGGCCAGCGTGTTAACCATTACTCTACCGGGCCCCCCCCTAATTACTTATCGTACAAAATGTGAGTGTGGCGCTGCAATCTGTATAATTTCTAATTGACACACCTTACATTACATGGCGAAACAACAAAATAAATAACGAAACTTTGAACAACATCCTTAGTTCCATACTTACTTATTACAAACCGGAAATCACCTACAAATAGAACACCGTACTGTAAAAACCGATTTGTCCAAATCTGTACTTACAGTAATAAGCAACAACTGGGTCTCTTTTGTCATGTTCAATAGCTGTCTTTAAATAGTGCTGTATAGGCTTAAAAGCAGCTGGTGCTGGTGGCAACGGGTCCGCCATTTGTGAGTAATAAACAGTCACTGATCTATCGTCGTTGTCAGCAATAGCAATGGTAGAGGTGTGCGCCTGGGGAGATAAATTTACCAACTGCGGGCCTTGTTATTTTGTGAAGGCCTAGTAGAATCCTAGAGCCTAGACAGTCTCGTAAATTCTGAACTTGCAGCACATTTTGTGAAGAACTAAATATATTATACCTATTTGAGATTGTTTACTGGATATGTATTAAATCTTCTGGCATCCAAACTCATTATTGTAAATTACATTAACGGATTTTTCTTAATTGCTTTATTGCTGGATATATCCACAGACAGAAATATCAAGGGACCTAATTAAGAGCGTAAAGAGAAATAGCACTTCATTTATCCAATAAATTATTATGTCATCACTCATTTCATTGCATGAGTTGCCTCACCTTCGTCGTCATTTTTGTTAAATTACCTTTATACACCACCCATCTTAGTCGTCTGACTTCCTGACCTTTGTATCGTGACCCAGTGTCTATCGTTTATTTTTTGATTTAGCGCATTCATAAAGAGCCCACGACTTCGCTCGTCAGGCGCTGTAGAAATTCCGAGATCAAGATTACTGTTGAGGAGAGGAAAGGGCGTCAGCATCGTGAAAAAGACGCACCTTCGTAGCCTGCTTCATTGCGCTCTATTGGTAAAACCACTGTGGTAAAACGGGGAAGACTTATTATGTTGCAGTTTTGATTACATTACTCTGTTTTGATCGTAAATTACATGTTTTGTTTGACATGGTGATATTATTTACGCAAGTCTACGAGTTTTTATAAACGCACAGATTGAGGGTCAAATGCAAGCAATATGATTGCCTAATGTTCACATTTGATGCGTTGCAATAATAGCGACGAAGATGGCTTTCCAATTGCGTTGATATAATGCCAGACTTGCTGATTCTTATACGAGGCAAGTTATATTTTTAGCGTCCTATCTTATTTAATAAATAACGGCGTGCAATACCCACGGTGCAGGTATGGTTTTGGGGGCTGTTACTGAATGTTACCGAATATTTATCCCATAATCACATCACAGCTAGAACCGCAGTATTCAATGCATCTGTTCCCATCTTCCAGAAAACGGTCAGATTGCGATTTTCAAAGGCCAGATATCGTTTGCTTCAGTTCAGGGATAGCTGTGAGGCTTTCAAAAGTATGATTTCAGTCTAGAATTTAAATGACTCCATGGGGGTTGCCAAATGTATAGAAGGTGAAATGCTGTTCGGTGTTCCAGCACTTGGGTCTATTTCCGGATAAGTCAAGAATACCGAAGCTCAGGTTTTCATTTTGATGAAGAAAAGTTGTTAGACCTAAAACAATGATAGCCAGAGGTCCATCAATGATGGTCAGCTAAAACGGACATGAGAGCTCTCTCTGTGCCAGGACAACAGCCAGTAAATACCGTAATACACCCAGGTGCAAAGAAATGAGTGATGGCAGTAACATAATAATTTATTGGATAAATTGCTATATCCCTGCTAGCGTGCCCGCATGGAACTCATTTGAGACTCATATTCTCATATGGGACACATATGGAGCTCTAATTACCATGCTAAGAGAGGCGACTAGGGAGAGGATCAACTGGAGAGGATACATCAGGGATATCGCCAGAGCTGCAGAAGCTGACGGCACCAGGTGACCAGGTGATGCTGGCCAGTGGTATCTTTGTAACAATTTATATGTTCAGGTGAATTTAAAAAGTGTTGTTTTCCCTTTAAAATCAACATGACTTGAAGCAAAAACTGTTTGATAAGCGAATGAGTGTGCACACTGTTAGAAGTTTATTAACATCGGAAAATTGAATCTCTACTTGAATGAATTTCAGATGAGAGAGGACGCTACCATGCATGAGCTGTTTGCTCTCGTTCTAAGTCAGAAAGATCTCTCAAAGGCCGGAGATTTGTTTTCAATCGATGACAGAGAAATAGAGAAGGATCTGTCGCTGGTGCTTCACAGAATCTGTGAGATCTCGGCCAATGCCGACTACGTGCACAGCGTCAACGACCAGAGTGTTGTGGAAATCTGCGTCACTCGTGTTACGTCTGCCATCAGGTAAATAAGTAACCTCCGCTGATAAATATTCATTATGTTGCAAAAACATTCAAGCATCGCTAAATCCAATATCTTCAGTCCTTCACGGAATCCTTGTCATGTATCTATGTATGGTGTAATTGTCTGATTGATCTTTGATGTAATTAGAGCGACCCTGTTAGCGGAACCTTATGTTCTTTTGTGTTTACCTATATTGACACGATTACATGTGCTTAACTATGTGCTTATGCTGTGTGTACACGGTGATCAATGAAGTATATTGATTTATTGATGATTGACTGATACATTGATTGGATCACCTAGGGTTTGTGGAATACACTGGAAAACGCTGAGCTGTGAAATGTCATACAAGATAGAATTTAGGGAAGTGATTCTGAATTGCATATTACTTTATTCATGGTTATATGTTTTCTAGGGCATACTTTTGACTAATTGCGTTTGTGTTTTGTAGAGGCGCCTTTGTAACGGCATGTGCTGTGTTACGGTGCCATAGAAATTGTCGTCATTATTATTATTGTTATTATTATTATTATTGCTTTTAGTCAAATTCTATCAATGAGTCTTGTTAAATTTGTAGAGAAACAAGTTCTATCGAGCGACACATTGCAGCGTTGGTGACCCTTCTCGAGTCTTGTTTACGTCATAATCTCTGTCCACATGTGAAAGATGAGGATCCACCGCATGCAAAGATCGCTTCTGACGTACTCAGCTGCATTTTTCTTGTAAGTCTGAAGAAGCCGTAGGACCAATTTTTATAAAGGGTTATGGTACACTGAGGCCGTGTTTTAAATTGGAAATAAATTTTGGATTCGATTGCATCACAACCAAGTTTTTAGGCAAGATTTAATGTTAATTCAGTGTGCACTCATTTAGCCCTGCCGGTGCAAATATGTAAAATTGCTTTTTTAAATATCTTGTCAGGGTTTTTTAGGATTTAACATGTTCTGTTGATTATAGTAGAACCTTCACTGATTACTCCATTCAGTCTGTTATTTTGATTCGATTGAGATTTGATTTGATTAAGTTTTGATAGCTATTGATTTGTATATTTGTTAAGAATTATGCTAAGAAGTCAGTGATCGAGAAAGCTCTGCCAGTTGCCGTACGATTTCTGACGAAAGGAAACACGGAAGTATGTCGCAGTCTGTCGAGTTATTTATCGTTGGCTGCGATGAGTAACGCCAGACTATTGGCCGCACATCTTCCTTTGATGCTCGACAGTATCATCGTCTATCGTAAGACTACCTGCTTCTTCTATGCAACTGTCTCTTATTATTCATTCATTCATTTCAAGCATTTATATAGCTCCCCTTTAAGAAGCCTACTCCGAGGTGCTCCCAGTCCAACCATGTTGATACAAATAAGTCTTGAGGACCTTGTAAAACACTGGTGAGTTATCTCTAGGTTACAATTGACCTATCTCCAACAGGAGGCTGTTACAGACAGAAGGACCTACAACTAAGAAAGTGCGATGCTGGGGTTTTGAATATCTGGAGGTTCAGTTTTGTTGTTGTTGTTAATGGTAGGTTATTTGTTTGGTAGGTGCCTTTGTCTGCTCTTTCTTACTTGATGTGTCCTCTTCATTTTCCAAGGATCATTGCTATGTCAGGCGAAGGAAGAGAACTTGTTTGGAAAAAGATTTTGATGTAAAGTGATAAAGTGACGATGTAGTTTTTTTGACAGCTTAGCAGCGCTTTTGCGGGGGGGTGCATTTAAAGATTCTTAAGGGCAGCACTGACAGTGGGCTGCTGACGGATACGTATAGTCGCACATTAGACAGAGTGTTTCCTCTGTGGCTGTGTAGATAGCTAATTAACTAACTTAGCATCTTGTGTGGTGGAGGGTAATACATAGACAAAGGAATAGGGACAAAGTGATTGTGAATTAATTAGTTACAAATTCAAATTTAGTCTTGTGATTTGGTTTCTTTTGAAGGCAATCATAAGTTGGTTCGTGTTCTGCCGCATGTCTACCATGAGAATCCGGAGGTCATCCTAGGTCACATTGCCGATCTCATTCACATGTTGCATGAATGTGAAGTTCCGGAAAAGTCCAGCATTCTTCAGCTTTGTTGTTTAGCTGCTCGTGACAGACCGCAGGTGAGAACCAGATGAACCAACAAATTGATTTGCTATGCGGTGTGAGGCCAACTAGTTAAACAAAACATTAGACTCGTGTAATAGAAAAATTATACAAATGAATAATTGTTATTTACCTAATGCTTTATTTTACATAATAAGAGTTTTTAGTGATTCAGAAGTCAATTCACATGTTTTAAAACCAGTTCAAATCCAGGTTTACTTTATTTTGCTTGTATTGTCCAAACAAAGTTTTAATTTGATATGAAAATGAATTTTTATTCCGAAATTAACTTATCAGTTGATGTGGTTTTTCCATTTTCTGTAGGTGCTGGAGCCATGCATTCCACAATTGTGTCACTACTTAACATCTACGTTGACATCGACGGCTGTCCTTCAGTCGTTCGTCGACATAGCAACGTATAATCCCGAGGCATTTGTCAGTTACGTTGGAAAGCTGAAGCAGACGGCTTCTTCACAACCCAATACTCAGAATCTTGTTGCGCCTATCCTGGGATCTGTTGGAAAAACAAACAAGGTATGGATGGTTTTGATTTGATTAACAATATTTTGTTTGTTTATATGTGATCAGTCTTTTCGAAATCAGTCGGAAGGTACCAAATGTCATCAGGTAGAAAATGACGAAAAACCATGGAAAACCTTAAATCGGCCGTAATTGACATGAACGCAAAAACAAGCTTAAAAATATATATTCAATAGAAATGACGTATAAAATGCTTGTTTAGACATATCTAAATGTGTAAAAATTAATTTTTACTAAGAGCCCTAAATCTGCTTATCGAGATCGAAAGTCAGAATTTAAGTCAAAATTAGCTACATTTTGTTGCGATATTAAAATAAGTTGCAGGTCGAATCGAAAAACGTGATTGGTCTCGTTTTGAAAAAGGAAATCCCCTTTTTCTGTTCTATTAATAAAACATGACCGCCTTCTATTTAGTACGCCCTGAGAGCGGCCCGAAATAGATCGCCTAACTCACATAAACTTAAAATAGCGCTATAAAACAGACACGTGACCAAATCTTGAGCCGTGGTTGGCTGAACGATTAAAGGTCGCATGGCCTCGCCTCGTGTAACGGGATAAATCGTTTATTTTCTTCGCTTTTCACCTAAATAACTTAATCTTCGATATGGAGAATATTTTGTAAATCTGTAGAGTAGTTAGGCAATTGTCGAAGCTACGCGGCGACCAAATTGTATTTAAATAGGTCCAGTAGAAATAGCCGTTTCATAGGAGAATGTCAATAATTATATCGCTAAACTTCGCACGCACTTTTCTCAACTAACAGTTTATCTATACCATCGGATTTAAAATTCTATAACTCTGGTTATATTTTAGATATAGAAAAACCGCAAACAGTTTTGGAAAGGAAAATGAAGCATGTACAGGAAATTGCTAAAAAGTGAAGAAATTTAATATGGTACTTTCCGACCGCTTTTGTGAAAACAGGTCACATATTACATTTTTATACGATAATGTCCTACTTCGACAACAGCTGGGAGATACAAACTGCAGAGCTCTGCAAACTGATTTTTGCACACCAAGCATTATTAAGATTAATTTAATTAATTTCACACTGTTACACTGCTCTTAGTGCCCAAGGGGCCACTTCATTCTGTTCCTGAAGATTCTTAAAACTGTCCTAGAACTTCTGAGTAGCCTACCTTAAAGAGGCACCATATAAAACTTCGTAAATAATAAATATATTTAATGATTTGTAATAATAATCTAGTTTATGCTGTTACAGTGTATTTTGTGTTTACTAGTGCAATTTTTGCTCAGCTATAGACACATTGAAAGAGCATAGTCAGTGATCCACAGTTCTTCACACAAATCTGTGACTCTTCTTTATTCAAGATGTCGATGTATTTGACCCTTTTTCGTATCATGTGTCTGATGCTGATGTCTGGTTGTTAGGCTCAGTCGAAAGATTGCGTTGGTTTCCTCGTTTCTCAGCTGTCTTCAGCTGACAGTCACGTTCAGCTGACGATGCTTCGTGAAATCAAAAACATCTCCGACAATTTTCCGAACATTTTGACCGAATTCATGGCCGACATCGAGTCGCTGTGCCAGATGAGTTCATCAACTGTGAAGCTTCTCGTTCAGCAGTTGCGGGAAATTGTCTTCCGAAGGTACTGTACAATGATTAGTTTATTTATAATTATTATTATTATTCTTTCTCATTTTGTTTGTTATAGTCATCATATATGACCTACGTTTCAGTTCTGTGTTCACTTTGTCTAGTCAGATTTTGTGATTATAATTTTTTTTTCTGTATTTATAAGCAATTGACTATAGAAATGCTTTCGATCAGCTTGATGCTTGTAGTTGTTGGAGGGTAAAATTTGTGCTGATGGCAGTTGTAGTACAATGTCATAGCATCAGATGCTGTTTGCTAATTATAAAACTGATTGTCATGTTGTAGATCACTGTTTTGTGGAGGAGCATTATCATTATTATTTTTATTATCTATAACGAGTGAATCAGCCTTAATTGCATACAGTACATTGAGTACAACTCTGTAAACAAAATCTGATAAAATCTAGTGGGATCAGGTGTAGATGGCTTTAGGTCATGTTGCTAGTGGTTTAAGTCATTTTGGTTTTAAGACAAAACATTTGTTAATTGCTTCCTGGTTTTGTCTTTTGTGTGCAGGGGTAACGCGCCCAACAGACGCACTGTTGGCACTCAGACAGACGGCATTGTCACCGTCATCACCATTGGCAACAATAAAGCACTTGACCCAACGAAAGCTGACCATGTTGCCATACTGTCCGGTACTGTCCTCGGTGGTCTCAAGGACCAGAAGAACGCCAGTACCAGTACTCAGGACTTTGACTACCCGTCTTCTTTTGCACATTCCAGTCAGTCCTCACACGCCATTACGACTGCAGGAGGTCGGGCGAGCAATACTCGACGTGGTCTTCCACCCGGAAGTCTTCAGCTGCAGATGTCTATGCTTCCTCCTCAGAGGAGTTTGACAGTACCGCCGGAAGCGAGTCCACAGTTGTCGATGACTGGAAATTCTAGTACCAGTACGATTCAGTTGACGCCGACGAGCTCTAGGATCTCGGATAAACTGATTCGGTTAGCGACAAAGAAATATAGTATGCAGTGGGGTTTAAAACATAGTTGTTTAACACGTTTTTTTCGTTTTTTATTTTCTCCATCGTTTTCTTCCGTTGTTTATTTTTTATGTAACGCTATTTATTTATTTTTTGTCTCTTATTATTTTCCTTAATTTTATTTTTCCTGATATTCCTTACGTTTTCAGCCCAATCTCAAGGTTTCAGCTAAATGATGTCATTATTTAATTGTTTAACATCATCATTTAAGAGATACATGTAGTAAGTAAACAAGGGTTTTAATTTTAAAATGCAGTTTGAGATGTAAAAGGTCAAATTATTTTCCATTTCCGTTTTTTTTCCGTTTTTTTTCTCGTTTTTTATTTTTTCGAATAAAACGACGTTTTTTTCCATTTTTTATTTCGTTTCCATCGTTTTTTACATCTATGGTTTAAAAGAGTATCCAAGAATATGCTGCTGGATCAACATTGGCTGAATAGTATCATTTAAGTAGTAGCCAATTTTTCTATAAATGCTTAGTACTTATTTAATTGTTTACATGACTGTCGTTCTAAAGTGGAAGTCATGTTTTTGTCGACCTCTAAATTCATGACCTTGGAAAGGGAAAGGTCTGTGACCGGCTAGAAGTTTGCTCAAAGTAAAGCCTGTGTAGAACGATTACTGACGAGTAATCCAATCAATCAGTCAATCATATCTAGTATCGTGTGTTGCCATGTCCCAAAGTGATATGCTTAATTAAATGATGTTTTACAAAGTAATTAAGAGTATGTGTCTTGTTAAAGGCCAGGTGCTTTGAGCCTTGATTCTCGTATACTGTCAACATCTGGAACCAGTGCGCTCCCCAATCGAGCGGCTCTACCAGGTGTGAGGGTCACACAGCAGGGCTATCACATTCCTATAGGTGCAGTTTCTACAAATCAGGTGTGTAGCAAGGGTTTCTCATTTCATTTATTGCCCACATTGCTTAGTCTCCACTTCTCATTTGTTTCTGTCGCTTTAATATCTTGTAACTGGAGTTTCAGCCATAAACTAGATTGAAGTTTTTATTTGTGAACATTATTAAAAAACAGATGAACGTATGACGCTTTATTACGAGTATCTTTGTCTTTTAAAATCTAATGAAAGTCTTAGAAATATATATAATACCCAATATTAAATAACCAATAAGCTTGTTTTTATTCTTAAGGAATCATTTCAGCCTCGTGCAAAGAATATTTTTAAATGCCTCCTGTGTTGCTTCTCATAAAAATTAATTTCGTAATATTTTCTTTGTTTTGGCATTTCCTGATTTATGCGATTTGTTTTAGCAAACTATTCCAGTGCGAGATGCTATCCAGCAGTTTTGTGAGAAGCATCTTGATAAAATAAAGATGTACATTGATAGCGTAACTGTCAAAATGCCAATTCCACTCACTGCCAGTTTACAAGGTTTGTGTTTAGTTTTTCTTTTATGTCTTTTTTCATGTCTCTAATATCAATACAAACTAAGCCATTAAACGTGGATAAGAGTTTTAATCACCTAATTTCTCAAGCAAACAATGAGTTTATCCATCTTCGGATGTTTTGCCATCTGTGGTCATTTAAAAATGTGATGGATGTAGACATCTATTTTGATTGGTTCATTTACATGTTCGGGTTCTGATTCTAAAAATATCTACCAATTATTTTTGTGTTAATTTATTATCTTGGCTTATTAAACGTGAAGTTTAAAAAAATTCCTTTGATAACGGACGTCATTATGATAGAACACGGCTATTACACTTTGGTACAATGGTACACCATTGCCGGGACCCTTAAGTACACTGAAGTGTACACTTGTTTATTATAGAGTAAAACTGTGTTGCATAACTAGCATGGGGATGTAGCTGGTCTAAATGCATAACTCAACAATGAAATCTTTTGATTAGATTTTTAGGATTGTTTGTCCATTATTCCATTCTACTTTGCATTGTGTTGTTGTTGTCTAGTGTATGGCAATCACAAATGGAGCTGTTGTTTGAACTTTGTCTGTACGGCTCAGTCGGACCATTGTCTTTATGGCGCCAGTTGCTTTTCATTCCGAACAAAGAATGCCAAGATTTGGATCCATCTCATGTTCCTTGCCATCCAGGTTCTATATACAATCTACTCAGTTTTAATTAAGGAGCTTGAACAATGTCATTCGTGCGTGATATGTTGGAATTCATTTGTTATTTCCGGAAATTTGTATAGTGCCTCAGGCAAGAAGCCTACCCAGAGGTGCTCCCAGTTCAGCCATGGTTAAGGAGAAAGGACTTGAGCAACTGGTAGAAGGCAGGAAAGTTATTCCAAGGTGGTTAAGTGCAGCACAAGGGTAGGGGCGAACAACTGAGAAGGCTCAATGTTGTCTGACCATGGACTGCAGGACATGCCCTAATTGCTGTAGATAAGGCTGGGAAATATAAGTAAGGTGAAATAAGTGCTTGCTGAGTACAGTGACTTTTTATCATCTGGCATTCATGCTGCCTATGCTAGCCAAAGTAGAGTCACAATTCACTGAGAACCAAAAGTTATCAGCAAGTATACAGTGCTTATTTGAATGAAATGTTGCACTTTTGCACTAAATTTAAATTATTTTGTTTCTGTGGGTTTTTAGTTGTGACCCAGATATATTTGAACTTGGTTGTGTGATTGTCATTTTTGTTAAGGAACGTTCGCAGAGAGCAGTGACGGCTCAGGACACGGCCGTCGCGAATCTGAGGTCGACATGGGATGCGGTCACGGTTGATTCCAGTTGCAGCTTTGTAAAGCTGGTCACATCAAATTTTCCATCAGCAAAAGTTAGTATGCTTTGGAGTTTCGCATAGGTCTAAATTTGAATGTTTAAAGTCAGATTCTTTCAACTGGCATCGTTTATAACCTAATATTGTTGAGTCTTAACAATCAATAACTAAATTATTACGATTTACTATGTACGGTACTAGCGGGCAACCTACCTTCATATCCTGAGGCTAAGAAAATGAAGTTGCTAGCACTTATACCGTTCTCTTCTGGCTTTCTAAATGTTATGGTGTTTATTTAAACATGTCAGCCTGTGTCTAATTATTACGTTATGAATCACTAGGCGTAAAAAAAAAAGTGTTGTGTTTCCGGTAACGCGACCGACCCATTTTTACGGCCGCGACCCAAATATTTTTGTAAAAAAATTTTATTAAAAAAAAAAATTTTTTTTTTAAATTTTTTTTTTCAAAAAAAAAATTTTTTTTTTTCAAAAAATCTTTTTTTAACATTTGTATTGACATAACATAAGAGACGTCAACAAAATGAAATTAATAGGACTGTTTCTAGAGCTGTTTTAGGTGCAGACAGTCGGGAAAATAGGCAGTTTGTACTTGCTTAGAACACGTACTTTGTTTCAGCGTGCAAAAAAGACTAGTGGGGTATACTTTTTCGGATAGTCACTGCATAAAAATATTTTACAAAATAAAAATATTTTCCGACCTACCTACCCAATTTTTTTTAGCTCTGTTACCGGAAACACAGCATTTTTTTTTTAGGCCCTACATCAGCCTTTAACCCTTTAATACCGAGATGGTAGTAAACGGTATGGGAAATCCTATACCCTCCGGCATTAAAGGGTTAACGTTTTTATTTCAGCTATGCCACCAAAATGGTCATTTCCTTACCATTATTATGAAATGTTTTAAAACAGACTGCTGCATTTAAAGCAGTAAAAGGGATATACAATGAAGACTGATTTTCTTAATTGCCTTGTCATAGATCTTTTACAATATTATTTGTGACATACCTCAAACTCCATTAAAGTTTGAAATATGTCACAAATTGTAATTATTAAGTACATTATTGTTTAAAACATATTAAATAATTCTTTTGTTGTGAGTCATATTTTGGTGGTGCCACTGAAATTGTAAATTTACTGCAGTATTACTTTAGCTCATTTTGTTCGTACATTGTTTAGTTGACGATGTATGTGACATGTGTTTCTTTTGTGTAGGACCAAGCTACTATAATGCAGGAGTTGACGTCAATGCAGTACTTTGATCTGTTTGAGTTTCGAGAGAACCAGTGGTGCTGTTTCCTCTGCTGCCATCCAGAGAAAGCGATTGAACTGCTGCAAGCTGATGGATTGCCGGTCTTTGAAGGTCCACTGAAGGAGAAAAAGGGTCGGCTGAAAGTACTCAAGCCGTGGAAAAGTCGCTACTACACACTGTCTGGAGCAACCATCACTTACAACAAGAGAGATTCTGTGAGTTTCTAATCAATTGGTCGTTTTATAGATCTATTTAAATATTGGCTGCCTCAGTAGGCTCTTTTAAATCAAAGCTTAAAACTTAGATCTGTTTGCTAAGGTTATCCCGAAGTTAGCTGTTTGTGAGGTGCCCTTGTAGCGGTATGATCGCGTTATGGCGCCATATAAATTGTCGTTATTATTATTATTTATGAATAATTTGCTTTATATTGCGTAATGGTAAGTTAGAAGTGGTGACTTGGTTTTATTTCTGTATTACCAGACAATTTATAATTGATCATGTTTATGAGCATTTGAACCATGTTACTCTGCTTTTGCCAGACATCATGTTTGGAGTCTTCATTTGTATTTTTTTATGAGAACATTAAGGCATCCATGCATCATTGTACAGACACTTAAATTAGCTCCTTTTAAAAGTGTCCTAGTGTTATCTTATCTGAAAAGGTCTTTTTGCCACATGGATAATGTGTTTGATGTATATAATAATGGTGATAAACAGGAGCATTCCTCTTGAATAGGTACTGTTCAAATACTGGGATTAAAATTAGTTATAGTTGCAGTAGAATACTAGCATGTGTACCAGTAATTTAATTTGATTGATTGGCAGATGTTTTTGTGTGTATTTGAAGAACCTTTCAGGCAGGTGCATTTGGGTAATTGAACCACGTTGTGCTGGTATATTATGAACTGGTAACTTTTCTCATCAAAATCTGATTTGGGATTGGTAGTTGATCTAAGTTGATTTCCAACTTGTATAGAGTTGATATCAAGAAAGTTGATTTTGCGAAAATCCGGATGTCTCATATTATGCACTGTTCAATGTGTTCATTTAAATCGTTTCCAGCAACAAGCGATCAGCAACATCCAGACGGTGAAGGTCATACGAAAGGGTGGAAGAGGCATTCCAACCGCGTTCGAGGTCTTTGCGAACGACAAGACGTACGTCTTCAAAGCGAGAGACGCTGAGAACGTCGAGCAGTGGGTTCAGTGTCTTCAGATCGCAATCGCTCGCACGCAACACCCAGGCAGAGACAGCAGCGTCAACGACATCAACGTCCCTCGATGGGCATCTCTTGGACGACCCGTCAAAATCTCGTCGAACAGCGCGACGCAGTATCTTCGACACGGCTCTCAAATCAGATTGTGATCGACCGTGATGATGGTGTAGATCAGTTGTTCCCAACCCGTGGCCCACGGGCCAAAAAGTGGCCTGCCAGGCCTCAAAAAGTGACCCTCGTCCCTCAAAGAATCAACAAAAGTATAGGACAAAATGAACATTTTTGACAGGATAGAACACATAATTATTTTATATTATGAATTATTTTATTTTGACGTCTATAAATAGCATCAAACTTTCTATTTTGATTCAATTATAACAATTTTATATGCTTTAAGTTAATTAAATTTAGCCTTGTGGCCCCTGAAGTCCTTCAACTAAGGAAAAAGTGGCCCTCGCATCCTTCAACTTATCAAAAGTGGCCCTGTAGTCAAAAAAGATTGGGAACCACTGGTGTAGATGTTGTTTTGGTGATACATCGTTAGGGAGTGTTTATCTTTTATTTATTGGAACGATAAACTGCCTTCTGATCCCATTTCTTTTCATTCGAAGCGGAATAATTCTTGATTCAATTCAGAGTGGTCTGTGAACACGAATTTGAATGATGCTAAGTAGAAGTTTATGGATATGATTTGCTCCGGCTAATGTTTGCATACTTTACAATCTTGCCTAAGTCTTTGAATGATTTCTACGTCTTGATGGCCAAGGCTTGTGCTTATCATTTATGTGTTCTGAATGGTGTTAGCTTTTGGTATGACTATGACACGCATTGTTGTGTTGACGACCAATGTTAGTGTCGATGTCATGTATGCGCCACCTGTAACATCTCTCTTTCCAAGTGAATGGTGTTCCTTCATTCCATTTTGTAACACTGACGCCTGAGAATATTAGTAGTATTTTTTCATTCGCTTCCCATTATGATATTCGCCAGTCGTTGAATCATTTCAGTTATGCTGCAGCTGCTGGTTGTTGCATTATTCGTTAAATCGTTTATGATTATGATCGTGACTAAATCATTTATGATTAATGAAAGTCCTGAGTCTATGGTTGTCAGTTGTTATTTTTATTTGCAAATGTTGATTTTTAATTTTCTACGAACTTTGTTCGACAGGCATCATCATGGGAATGAAATTTTTTACATTTGTTCCTATCTTTGTTTGTAGACCTGCAGTGAACATTGCTTAAATGATGATTAATTGGAGAGACATTTATACGACTTTTTGAAGTCTTCAGGCTCTGTACTCAATGCGCACAATAACTCCAGTATCACTAGAGTCTGGCTGGAAATATTTTCCTAGTGGTTTTCAGGGTATATGTATAGTGTGTTTGGCTGTTTGCGTTTGCTAAGTCTTTTGCCTTAGAAAGTTACTATGTTTCTTCTTTTATTGAGTTACTCTGATTTTCATATCGGGCAGAAACTGTGAAGTACTTTTAGGCGCACTATTTTACGTTCTCTGTGACAATCTGATTATTTTTATTTGTTGATTGATTGCATGGACGTTTTATTAACCAATTCTTTGAAATACTTCCAGCATGTAATGCAATTTTAATACTGTCTGTTCCTTGAAGATTATGCGTTGAAATCTTTTGAATTTATTTGCGATGAGCAAATATGTGCCCTTGCAAATGTTCCTGTTTTTTGGTTTACTTTGGATTGCTCATAAAGGACTTCCACAATGAGGGAGGGGGAGTCATCCCATTTGGTACAACGGGAGTTATGACCAGTGTGGCTGTCCACAATCTGAATTTTGTACATAGTTTTTTCCATTACAACATCATCGGACATTCTGTATTAAATTGTTTTGTTGTTATTAAGGCTCTGTTGAGGTCAGCACAGAAACGATTTCATTAGAATGCAGAGGGAATGTGGAATAATAGCAAAACGTTGATTACATTAAAAAGTGTGGCATGCAATTTTTAGAAAGGAAAAGTTGATTAACATTGTGTTTTGATGGTATGTGAGGGAGGGTCCAATGTAGGTTTTTTGTGGACGTCCTTTGTGTATGGCTCTTGTGCTTAGTTGAGCTGTTACCTGCCTGCTGCCTTCTTTCACCTTGTGAAGGCTATTCTGCTTGCTTTCTTACTCTATGATGCGCTTTCCTCCCATAATTATGTGCACAAATTCTCAGTCTTGATCATGATTTTTGCTAAACACTTGTGCAAGAGAATTACTTTTTGCAGTTGATTTTGTTTTTGTTTATGTTATTTTGTTGTCTGTTTTAAAATTCATTCTACTTTTTAGCTGCTGTTAAGATAAACACCTGACCTTATGAGGAGCAGGAGAACATGCTTCATTACTTTTATCGTTGACTTGATTTTCAATGATGTTGTGGAATTCGGAAATACTGACTGTTGTAGGATATTAAGTAACTGTACATTATGTACACTATGTAGTGAAATGTGAGATTATGCAATAAACCGACATTATAACGTGAGTGATGAAGTAAATTAATCAAATTCCTGTTTTATTCCAGACACAAGACTCTTATTTTTTTTATTATTAGCAGTAGAATAGTTTGACAGTTGTTATTTTAATAGAGTTATTTTGTAATTGTGATATTGCATAATGAAGACATCTGTCAACAAGGCTTCTTGTAGTTGGTTTTTGTCAGAGCTGAAAGTGGTTTGGAAAAGTTGCCGGGTCTGACTTTGGCAGACGAGCCAACACCTTTGAGCCGAAAATATTTCTGACGACTTTTCTAAGGAATATGTCCAAAATTTTGCAAAATCATACTACTTTTAGCTATTTTTGGTATCTTTTTGCCCAAAATTGTTAAACATGCGACCCGGCTGAGACCTAGCACCAGCAGGTCATGAAATTCAATGCCGTGTCGCAGACCCCGACAGACCCGGCTCACTTTCAGCCCTGGTTTTTGTTCAGACTTAGATTAAGTAGACATATTGGTGTTCATAGATTCTCCAATGCTTCTCTAAATGCTTAAATCCGCAAGCCTTACAGTACCAGTGTGCTTAAGATATTAGAATTTCTGGGGAAAAACAGTTCTAAGACTGGAAAAATGCTTGTTTCCTGTCATCTGGCTTCGTCTGACTCTGACTTCATCTGACTCTGGCTTCATCTGACTCTGGCTTCATCTGACTCTGGCTTCATCTGACTCTGGCTATCTGACTCTGGCTTCATCTGACTGTGGTGTAGAACAGCTTTATAATCGTTTTTAACTGTGGCCAGCATAGAGCCAAGCTTTTTGGTGTATAGGTTATAATTATTGTTTACTGGGATGTATAATTCTTATTGTATATCTTACACTATAGCTTGCTTCTTGAATGGAGGTTTATGTGCACATTGTGCTGGTGGTCCAAAATCTTTTATTTGTTTGAGGCGCCCAATTTGAAGTTAATTGAAACCGATCCTCTGATAAAGTATAACTTGCTTGCTTTTGGGAATTGACCTTCAGTTGTTGCTCAAATTATAGAATGTTTAGTTTCTCAGTTTAGTTTTTAATTGTTGAATCATTTTGTTTTGCTGATTTGAATTGGTTCTTGTTAAGCTTTGTTGTGTACAGACAGAGATCATTGTTGCCTGTTTTAAAATACGGGAAAAGAATAATTATATTTTATCTGCCATGATGTTACAAAATGAAAAATTTATATTCTGGCTGTGTAGTAGTACCTGGAATGTGACAAAGGTTTGGAGTCTTGATTTCAGAAAGAAACCGACAGTTCCAGGACTATTGCAATGTAATGCAATGTATTGCAATGTAATGCAATGTAATGCAATGTAATGCAATGTATTGCAATGTATTGCAATGTATTGCAATGTAATGCAATGTATTGCAATGTATTGCAATTTAATGCAATGTAATGCAATGTATTGCAATGTAATGCAAGGTGATTGTTAAGTTTTTAATTAATGTGGGATATAGTAGTTGTGTATTTGTTATTGATGTTAATAAAGCTGAAGTGTTTATGAATAAGAATCAGGGCATCAAAGTTTGAAATTTATTGGCATTTGAAGTTTGTGGTTTTACATGATTATGTCATTCCTGTTTCTAGCCGTTATCGTGTTGTGAAGTTTTTATGTTTTGTGAAAGCATTCACCCTGTGAATTGCTTCATTTGTTGTATACTACTATGACTCAATTTTTTATTATTTGAGCTGTAAATTAAAAAATAATAAAATTAAGAGATTTTAATTGTACTTCAGCTTTAAGTTTAGTGTTTTAGTTATTCGTTTAGTCATGTTAGAGTTGAACAGAAACCATTTGTTGCTTTTCTGTATATTCTGAAAATGTACATGTGCATCATTTTGTAGCATAATCTTATTAAAATTTTGTTACTTTTTAGTTGTTGCTTTAAAACAAAACACAGATATGGAGAGGAAGTCATCACAGACATGGATAATGCAGACAATGGTTCACTTATGGAAGAAATAAATATTTCTTATGTCTCTGTGACTTAGTATGTCAATTGAAAGCCAGGAGGTCGTTAAGACCAAGATCCAGGCTTCTACAGACTAGGCAACACTTCTGGCAAGCGGCTGCAAAGTGCAAACGACTGCAGGTGATTTGATGACATTGGGGGGAGGAGTTGAATCTGTTCGCCTGCTCTCTTGTTTTGCAATCGTCGTAATCTGCAAACTTCTAAAGCGCAGCTAGACTGACAAGCGCAGGGCATCAGCTGATTCACAAGCGCTACTTTGAGTCAGTAAATTTAGTTCTAAGGAGGTCAGTCGGGTTGTCAGAATAACAGGGTCAGTACAGCTGTCAAGGTTACCATCAAAACCACGACATTAAAAGCCGCTACTCAAAGAAATGCGGAACATTGCTGCGCTCGTTCATAATGTCGACGACCACGACCCGCTTAAATTAATAGGCCTATATAAATTATCTGCATCGTATTTCATACAATTTAAATCTCCAAGTTAAGTGGCAGCCATAGAGCAGTCGTCACTGAGTCTCGTCAGCCTTCATTGTAGGCTAGACCTGGTCTCAGCGGCACCGCCAGGATTTTATTTCTGTACCACAACTTGCACAAAATAATATGAAGCGAACAGCGATCGATACGAGCTTATATTCAGGGGCGGATCCAGGATTTCTGGTTAGGGGGGGGCGTAAATACTACCAATCCAATACCATATATATATATATATATATACAGTGCTTAAAGTGTAAAAAAGTGCCAGGACGCTGTATTGTAGGCCTAATTGGTCGTCAGTGGCGGGAAGTTGCGAGTGCCGAAGGCACGAAGCCCATCCCGACTAGGGGGTCTGAGGGAGCGTCGTAAGCTCCCCCAGCGACCAGCGCATTTTTGGCTGTTTCGACCTTAAATGGAGCCATTTTTCGGCTCTGGTTTGCCAGCTATTTGTGAACGACAAAGTCGCGAAAATTTTCAGAATAAGTCGTTTTTCAGTGTCGCAAGCTACCAGGATAACAATAAAAATCAAAATGTTATTGCAAAAGAGAAAGGTTTTGTCTTTACAGTAAGCTCCCCCAGCGGGGTCTGGGGGCGGAGACCCAGCGACCAGCGCATTTTTGGCTGTGTCGACATCAAATGGAGCCATTTTTAGGCAGTCATGTTGAACCTATATAATATATCTTTCTTTGGGCGCATAACGTATAGGTATGATATAGGATTCTCTCGTGGTAATATGGAAATTCAAACTGTCACCCAATAAATTTAGACCATGTGACAATTATATAAAAGTTTGCGCCCCTAGAAAAATTCCTGAGGACGCACATGCTAAAGGCTTCAAATTATTACCCCTCCTAAACATTACCTCCCCCTGCAAACTGTAATTTGCATAAATCGTCGCATTTATTGGACTAAAAATATCAGAAAAATAATCCCGCTTCTTGTTTTGGTCTGAAGATTTTCATCCGTTATCCCACTTCGTGGTTTGGTTTGCTATAAATATTTTCATCTGTAACTAAAATACTAAATCGCCGCTGAAGTTACATGGAGAAATGGCTTTGAGGCTATTATTTTTTCCGAGTAAAATATTGATAACAAACCACAGTGGGATGACGGATAAATCTATGCAAATCTAGTGTCCGGGGGTAATCTGAAACCGGTTACGGTACAAGTTACCGGGGGGTGATGTCTAGGAGGTGCAATTTGATACCTTTAGATCGGCATATTGCTATGCTATAGTCGCCTTGAAGCCGGGATTTTCCAGGTTCGAATCCACCGCGCCGCGTAATTGAGGACCTTGGGCAAGTCCTTCACTCACATTTGCTCAGCGCTTCGGCCGGAGTAGAGAGCTTGAAGGGGCGCTATAACCAGTGGCGGATCCAGAACTCTTCCAAGGGGGGGGGGGCAAAAATCTTAGAACCTGGGATGGGACAGGTGAAACAAATTTGGAAATTTGGTTGTTGGTCGAAAATAAATAGGGATCAGTCTTTGGCTGAATTACTTTTCATCCGCCAAAAAAGTTGATGAGGTTTTTTTTAGTCATCTGCCAATTTTTTTGAGAAAATCATACCATTTCATCCGCCAAAAAGTTGATGACCTTTGTTTTACTCCTCCACTTGAAAACCGACTGGGGGGGGGCCACGTCCCATGCCATTTTCCGAATGGGGGGGCAAAATGCCATTACACCCATATGCATATTGCTAACTTCATACCAAATAGGGGGGGGCCACGTCCCATGGCAGTTTTAAATGGGGGCCATGGTCGGATTGCCCCCTGGATCCGCCCCTGGCTATAAAAAGTGCACATAAAAACACATACAAAAATTAAATTAAAAAAAAAGTTTTAACGGTTTTACATTCAGGAATCCCAGGATCCATAGACTTCTAGGGCCTAGGCGGCTATAAGACGCTCAATGCCAAGATGGCTCTCTATTAGAGTGTAAGTAAGGAAAGAAGTAAGTATATTCTATAGATTAAAAAATTTCAATAGAATTTCATCGCCTATAATAAATTTACAATTTGTGGGAAAAATTTTTTTGCCTTTCCGCGCTGTACGCACTTGCGTAAGTGCGTACGCCTAACGGCGCCCCTGTATGCAAGGCCCTATAGGCCGATATGCTAGTCTGTGCACGTCACTTTTCAGCAGAAGAAGTTCTAAGTCAGACGGAAATTTCAAGTCAGCATAACGAGTTCAGTCTTTTCGTTTTAGACCTAGTTATAGGCCTACATGTAGGCTACCTTGAACAATCATCTTGCAAAACTGCAAAACATATGTAGAAAGTTTTCCAGACGTTGTTTTTCGCTTCGATGACCTTCAAAGTAGATTTTTTTATCTGCTTAATTACTTGTCGTGTCACGACTGCATGCTATTGCTCGACTCATTTGGGCGAATAATATTGCTAATAACTTTAATGAACGTCATCATGGTTATTAATACAGAGACATGCATAGCCTATTGTATGGACGACAGGAGAACAGTAAGACATGCATACCGCTCGACGAAGTTTCCACAGACGACAAAGAAAGCGCTGTAGAAATATCTTTCTGTTCTTAGCTGCTTCCACCTGAGTTGCAATAATCTCGTCTTTCTAATAAAGTAAGCTATACAGCAACGCTTACATATACATGTAATGACTATCGACGCAGCACAAGGTACTTCGGTCAATTTAGAAACTTTTCGCACAGTCTGTGGGCCTACGTTTAGGCCTATCCTAAATTTAAATAAGCGATGCACGTGTGCACGATTCCGAACTATTTTTGTTAATTAGACCGTGTTAGTTATCTGTTTCAGTGAAGTTAAGCGATGCGGGTGATTATAGAACATGCATCGGAAGTCGGAGTCTCTTTTCTTCCTTGAATCTTGACTAGGCCTAAGACGCAAATGTCGTCTAAGTCAGACACGAAGCAATAAATTTCCTTGTGCACCCCTCTGTTAAGACAATGCCGCGACACACGACGTGAGGGCAATTGAAACACCGACCCCACAAGTAGACTATGCTAAACTAGCCTAAAGAGGATGTTGGATAAGCTCGTCGATGGACACGTGGTAGGGCCTACCTTGTGCTTGCCAATTAAAGCAGCTCACTGTCTGTAGCCTATGCACTATAGAAATTAAGTGTCTTGGCAAAGGGGCAGAGGCTGGTTGATCTAGCTGCATTCTAGCATAAGCTTATTTTACGTAGAATTTGAGTTAAATTTCCTACACATAAAGCTGCTTAGAGCTTAGAATATTGATTAAACGCACAGTTCTTGAGTTGTGCTACACTACAGTAGTTGAACGTTTATACGAAACCAATTGCGTAGGCCGTTTACAAATTGCATGTAGGCTAAACCCAAAACAAAACTGAGCACACATACATTTAAATCAATTGAACCATTTAAACCGTTGAAAGCATTGAAACTGCATGTAGGTTAAAGACAGTATCAGTTTTACTTTTACAAGTACGTATACAGGCCTATAGTTTGGGCCTATATGCCGACCCCGCTTGTGATAAATATTTGACCGTCAAAAGAGACTTAAAAATAAATTAAATTAATCTTTTAAGTTGAGGCACTGCGAGAAATCCAACTCATGTGGAAATGGGTCTATATAGGCCTATGCCTAAGTAGCCTAGGAAGGCTAGGATTAGGCCTATAATAGTCTTATTGAAACATAGATAGGCCTTGGCCTAGGCCTATCTATCGTTGCTAAAATGAAATCTCATAAACTTCCTCTAAATTGTTCCGCTCTGATGCCAATCAAAACTGGGCGCTGGATTTAACTTGAGTTTTAGCATGCATGCAGGTTAATAATAATTCTTGGCATCTCGTATTTTTACGCATCTCATAAGAGTTGACGCTTAATTATATATATATATATATATATATATAGCAACGCGGTATGAACCACGATTTACGGATCCGATTCAAGTAGTCTATACACTGTGCTGATGACTGCGGGACACGCAGCCGTCCTTCTATGTAAGCAAGTAGGTATAGGCCTAAGTAACTATATTCTTCATTAAAGACAGAAGTATCGGTGTGTGGACCTGTGCGTATGTACGGGTATACCTGTCTCTGCAGCCTAGCCAGCTGCTGGCACTGCGGCGGCCCACATGATGCTCCCTTCCTTATAAAAGACCCGAATGATCGTCGATGCTTCACTTCAAGTCTTTTGCTCTGCAGCAGTACCTTAACTTTCGAGATGCTGTTCTCATCTTCTGCGACAGGTGGTGGTGGTTTCGTCGGTTCCAGTTCAGCTGCGGCTGCTGCTGCTGCTGGTGGTGGTGGCAGTGATGGAGGGGTTGGATGGCCGATGACTTTGTCCTTCGTCTTCTTCGCTATCCTTAGCTCGACGTGCTGTAATGCGATGGCCGTTGGAGTCGACGCTTCAGAAGGACCTGGTGACAACAAGAACCCTTTCTCATCAGATCTCGTCCTACCAGATGATGATGTCCAAAGGGTGCGCTTATTTGTCTACAAAATATGTTTTATTTGGCTAGATATATTAAGTAATCTATTAATCATTAGTCTAACGTCTGTTGAGGGAATAACTTTAGCCTGCATGCATGTCATCAAATAGGCATTATAGGCT
Source organism: Lumbricus rubellus (assembly GCA_945859605.1). Classification (NCBI taxonomy): domain Eukaryota; kingdom Metazoa; phylum Annelida; class Clitellata; order Crassiclitellata; family Lumbricidae; genus Lumbricus; species Lumbricus rubellus. The sequence continues at coordinate 52,187,473 of OX243811.1, read as the reverse complement.
AGTAAACCAAGGAAATAGTTTTAGATTTCTAATTATATCTTTTTGAAGTGATAGTTTTTTTGCAATTTTAATGTGCTAATTTGATAATTTGCTACTTACAAAATATTGTGAGCCTGTTCATTCATTCATTCATTCATTATTAGAATTTATATAGCGCCTCTTCAAGAAACTACTCAGAGGCGCTCCCAGCACAGCCACGACCAAAGAAAAAAGATTTAAGAGACTTGAGAAATAAAGATTGACTAGACAGGTGGAGGAAATGGAGGTTTGGGGGGAGGTCATTCCAGATTGACGGTCCCACAACCGAGAAGGCTCGGCGCTGTCTGGTAGCTAAGCGAGCCCGTGGAACAAGCAGTTGTCCCTTCGCAGCGGAGCGAAGGGCCCGACGCGCTTCAATGTCAGAGACAGGACGACAGAGGACGCGCAGATAAGATGGAGCACAACCAAGAATACAGCGAGAAACAAGGGCAGCAATGCGGTAATTGATGCGTTGGGCTATTGGCAGCCAATGCAGCACATCACGCATGTAAGCAGAGACAGGCGAAAATTTAGGAATTCGTCCGATGAGTCGGGCAGCAGAGCGTAGAACCCGATCTAACCGTCCCAGAACCCCAAGGGGAAGGCCAACAAGGATTGAGCAGCAATGGTCAATACGACTAGTTACAAAGGCGTGAACAAGCACAACTAGCGCATCATGAGAGAGAGAGCGAGCAATCACTCGGAGTTGACGAAGCTGATAATAACAGCTTCGAGCGACAAGGTTAACATGCTGGGTGAGACTGAGTTCACAATCAAGGGTGACACCCAGGTCACGGACCGTGGAAGAGAAAGTAACATCCGGGAACAGTTGAGCTAGCAGAGGCAGATCAATATTCTCAAGTTGCCGACGGCCGCCCAGCCAAATGAATTGCGTTTTACTGGGATTTAAGAGAAGCCGGTTTGACGCCATCCAAGAGGAAAGAACGTCAACAGTCAGGCACATCAGGCGCACAGTGTTAACTGAGTCAAATGGGCTAGAATGTATGTAAGCTTGAGTGTCATCAGCAAAGATTTGGTGAAGGAGCCCCTGGGACTCAAGTAGAGGACAGAGATCAGCCGTGTAGAGAAGATATAACAGAGGGGCCAAGTACGGAGCCCTGGGGTACACCAAGGGGAGCTGTTGCTACGTAGGACGGACGTATTAGGCTATATAATAGAGGGTGGCTACCTGTTGTATCGAAAGTAGATTAATTATTGCTAAGTAGGCTATTTCAGATGCGTCTTCCGCTTCAGCAAAATGGGTTTTATAAATAGAGAAATGCCTTTAAAAGGTTCAGGGATGCGAAATTTGGTATCCTATAGCCTAATGTTAGAATTTCGTTTTCATGCAAAAATCAGGAATGCTTGCGAGGCTTAAAACTCGACGTCACAGTAGAGGCCCCAGGGCTTAGTGTGGCAGGACGGTCATGGACGGCGTCCTGGCACTTATTTTCAAATCTTTAGGACGTTCTGCGGACTCCTGCCACTTATTTGGCCAGCAAACCTGAAAATGTATGGAGCGCTCTGGCACTTATTTTTGAAAGGTAGGCCTAAGGGGCGTTCAGGCACTTTAAAAAAAACACTTTTAGGCTTTAGCACTGAGTAGGCCTAGAGCACGTAGGTTACCTAATTGATTTTACGCACTTTCAGTTTCAACTTACTGAAAATCAATTTTAAAAGGCTTACTCCTATCTATGAATGTATTTATGTATAGGCCTTATGATAAATTTTAATTTTTCTTCGTATTCACGAAGATCTAGGCCTATTGCTGGCCCCATGCTTAGGCCCTACCGTTATTCGACTTTCCATAAACCGCATAAAACAATACGTCATGTACGCCTAAGGAGAATCAGGTTGCTCATTTGTACTCGCTTCGTGTTGTGATTCATGTCAAGTTGACCTTCTTCCTCACGATGGCGCCTTTTTGCTGGCATTGTGTTTAAATAGTCAGTTGAGAAAAACATGAATGACCCATAGCTATATATAGCCTACGAGTAGACCTAGGACTAGGCCTAATCGAGGGAGTGAGAACGATACATAGGGACATTTTTGGTATACGAATCGTATTCATAAGCCTAGTCTATGCCTATACGGTAACGGACTGGTCAAACGCTCTTCTCTCAGCGCGGAAGGTTTTGTTTCGAGCGATTAAGACTAAAAATTAATTAATGTTTGGTGACATCGTCTCAGTATTTTGTCGTTATAATGTGGCGCTAAATGAAAGCATAATTATAAAATTATACTCATAAGCTACTACTCTGGTGAGGAACCGAGAATTTCTTGATCAATTTCGGAGGATCTGGCTATAAGTGAGGATGAGATAATTCTGAAGGCTATAGGTTATGTATAGGAATTAAGATGCGATTGAATCTATAATTGAACTAGTCACAAGTGACATACAAGACCTGTAATCAGGTTCATTCATTCATTCATTCATTCATTCTGATAATTTATATAGCGCCTCTTCAAGATATCTACTCAGAGGCGCTCTCTGCGCTAACTAGCCGAAATGATATTAAGAGTCATAACGAGCAAAAAATAACAACAAGTTTCAAAACAAAACACAGTAAGCTGAAAGAGTCACTGGTTGCGAGCCCTCGCAAACACGTAGAGTTGACCATCGGATTCCCTTAGACAGCTGGTAGATGGCGTGGTTGATCGGAGTCTCTGGTAGGTGGTAGATGACGCCCGTCCGGCTAATCGTCGAGACTGAAGCAAGGATGCGCGTAGTAGAAGGCATTCGTCACTTGTCGGTCGGTAGTTGGAAGCGCCGCCAGTGACAATAGTCGAGGTCACTCCATGCGCTGACCCACGTGAGCCGTCCTCCGCGATGAGGTGTAAACATCGGCTGGCTAGCAGCGGCGTACACGCAGGCGTATATGGAACGACTCGACTGTGCATCATAGGGATGGTCGCTGATGCAGTCACACGGCCAAGACGACTTGCAACAAAATCCTTCTAACCAGCGCAAAATCCCTGACAAAATCCCACGAAAAGTCCAGTACGCGAGTCTAGATGCAGTAAACTCCAACCAGTCTGAAATAACTGTGCAAATTCTGCATTTTGATGTAATAATCTGTCGAAATGACAGAGAGGTCGGTAAACGACCATATGACCGCTGACCTGCGCAGATCATCCATTTAGAGGTTGCTCTAAATCGGTCTTGCTGAATAATATTTCATTTTGTTGCCTGGTAGAAATGTTTCAAGCCAATAGAACAATAGATTATTATAGATCTATATTCTATAGGCTACATTCGATCTAGGCCTAGCCTAATGATAAGCGCTATCTGCGGTCTGTTGGATCTTGATCTATACTGATCCGGTTCTAAGTCGAGGTTTAAATAACAACGTGACCAAAACAAACCTCACAAATATTATGTCATAGCCACGACGCCGAGTACGGTACAGGCCTATAGTATTTTTCTAATTTACAATGAAGAACATTGGGATAATTGGGTACAATTTCTAACTATATGCCTATATGCCTATAGGCGGATAATAGGTCTACTCATTGATAAAGCTTTGTTTTACGCTGTATTCGTCATAGCGTACCGGTAGACATTCTCTCTTCAGAAAGCTCAGTCAAGAGAATGACACATTTAAGTAGGCCCACTTTAGAACCTTGTTTGAAGCAGATAAATATTTTTAAAGGCAAGGTTCCTCTATGGCCTACATATCTTATGGAGTAGGCGATATAGTATAGGCCTTACCGGTGCGCAAAGAGTTTTTTAATGTTTTGATTCTAAACTAATCAGAACTTCAGCGGAACCACGCAAGTAAGAGGTCGGGTTTATTTACGAAATAAAGCTAAAGTGTGTGGGCCTACCCACAAAAACACCTCTAAAATAAGAACCCATCGAAAACAATTTCGCCCTTCGACCGTCCATCATGTGGTAGGCCTACATGCATGCAGATAGGTCAATCTGTAAACAGAACGGTAAGCGTTTTACACATTAAGCCGTCAAAAGCAGATTTATAGTTTTGTAGTACAGGCCTACAACAGTTACTGGGTTCAATGTCGACAAGACTTAGTGCAGTAAAATTAATTTCAATGACTGCTGGCCCTTAGTTTATCCTATAGTATCGCCAATTATGCGACGAGGCCTAATAAACGGTATGATTATCTGAAGGATAAGTTAATGTAGGGGCCTGCTGCAATGTTGGCCTAAATCTTCGAGAATTTCTCAGCATCCACAAAAGCCAAGTGAGAGAGACCAGCTGAGACACCTGCAGCGCGCCAAACTCGTAATTCACCATATTAATTACTAGCCTATGTGCCAAAAATCCACGCATCTAGTCTACGAGCCACTGTTTCCAATCTGAAAAGTTGGCCGTTTGAATCAATTACGTGCTTAATCCATTAAGCATCGAACTTACGAAAAATATTCATCACTGCATGGGTTTTAGAGAATTCCGACCTTTTGCCATTCACGTGCGACTTGCATGACTGAATTATAAGGACCCATGAAATGTTCTGAGTTTGTTTACGTAAACAGGAAAGTGAACTGCGCGCCGACAGTCGATTGGCGACCATCTTAAGACACCGGATACAGCAGCAGCAGCAGGACAGGGAAGGGGGTCGTCCTCTGTCTCACCGTCAAAAGCTTCTTCTCGGGATGCTGGCTTCATCGTGGCCTAACGCCGCCGCCGCCAATTCAGGACTCGGTGATGAATTCCAAAAGAGACAATCTTCGGGTTAGTAAGATTTACGTGGGCGAGACTAGGTCACTAGGCCAATTATATTGCCATTAAAAAGCAACTATTTGTAAATTTAAAAAAAATCACGAAGCAGAGTCTGTCTAATTAGCCTAATATTAGGCTCATACAATTTTATATTGTTAATCGTACTCAGACATTTGGCCTGATCTCAATAATTTGTTCTATAGGCCTAATGTAAAAATCACAGGCATTGATCAGTTTTAGTCTTTTTCTTTAAAAAAAACTTTTGTGCCGGTATACGGTAACATAATTAAGGGCTTAGGCGTTGTGGACGTATGCTTATGTTCTTAGTACTTAATTAGGCTATTAATATTGTAGACATTAGACCTACTCTAAATTAGTAGAAGTAGCACAGTTTTCGCACGGGGGTAGGCCTACATTTGGTAAGAGCCTATTTTCTGGTTCAAGCAGGTTGATTGTCAAAATCGTAGGCCTTGTGTTAGTACCAGTAGGCGTAAGCCTATAGTATAGCCTACGTTTACATTTGAGCTGGATATCAGCATTCGCTCTCAGGCTAATGTCGACTCAAGTTTACGGGAAACTACGGACAGCGAGCGAAACAGTGAGGGGTTGGGCGGTTTCAAGAGAGCGAGTTCGTGTCGTTTAGATTAGTCATGTCTACAATCAATCGACGGTTACAGGCTATTCATAGCAACTCCCCGAATTTCAAATGATATGGCCTGGTGCCAAGTTTAGTTCTACAGTACAGTCACGATGTGTTTTTGATCATCGTGTCAGGTTAAGATGACCTTCATAGCTTTTGAAGCCTATTTAGGAGCAAATAGGCCTATTTCATGTATTTAGATACCTGTATTCTTTTGGGGTTTATAAGACACAAAGCCGCATGCTTCGTGATCTTGTGCAGGCATAGCTTTTTGCAACGTGATTGTGACACTTCTCGCGACTTACAGAATCGTCGACCCGATAAAAACTCTAAAGTTTCAGTTTTCACGCAAACAGTACTTTAACATATCCTATAACATCAATGAAAAGCGCTTCAACGCTCTTCGCCCTGCATCGAGTGTCCTATTATTTATTATTTATTAATAGATGTACGCCTACGCATTTCTAAATGCCAAGCGCGGATGGATGAAGCAGAAATCTGAACCAAATTTATTCCTCTGGTGGGTGTTTTAACCCCGAGTCCACGACTACCTGGGTACTCGATTTTCAGTCTAGTATAGAATAGGCCTAATGACCACTGGGTTGCTCCATCGAGAGCATTTCCCCAGCCTTCGCCCCCGCCCCCGACCCCGTCCATTCTTCAGAATGCTGATTTCAAATCACACGTCAACTCTGATCTGGCAGCGTATGGGCCTAGCCTACAAGATAATTTACAATACAATAATACAATTAGTTATTTATACAGTGCTTTAACAAATTACAATACAATTTAATACAATTAGTCATTTATACAGCGCTTTAACAAAAATAAGTCTTGCACAAAAGCGCGCTTCACTACAAATCTAGTAACTGTTATAATGCAATGAAAACAAATGAGTTTTTTTATATTTTGATTTGAACTCTGTAATAGATGTGCATTTAATCAGAATGTATGATTATGCTATATAGGCCTACTGTGACTATTATACGCTGACCGTATACGCCTATAACTATTATAGCCTACTCCATTATACTCCTTCTGTTTGCAGGCAGCAAGATCTGCGTTTGGAAGATGTGTCCTCATAATCCGTGGTGAACAACGGATCCAAGATTACGGCATCAGAAAACAGACAATCAATCGACCGAATACCAGTAGATCTCGATACAAGCTGATATTATTGTGTCAGCCTAACCTATATGGGCCTATAGCCCTCCGCTCTGATTAAACGTGCATGTACATGTATAGTGTATACACTGTAGAACTATTGCTTGTGTTAAAACGTTGGGCCATGCACGATTAGCCTACATTTTGAACTATAACTATTGATAGTATTACTGGAATCAGAACCAACTTAATAGTAGTCTGAAGCACATGCTATGTTAAAATTACATATTTAAAAGAATATATATTTAATCACATTAAACAAGTTTAACGAACACTTCTTTTCCTTGTGTTTATAGCAATCAATTAACTCTCTAGTTTCGCAAATGATGATTAAGTGTTATCATGGTATCGTTATTAGAAGCGTCTTGTGTTAAAAAGCTTTAGTATTTTAATAAGTGAGTGTTGTGAATGTATTTATTTTCAAGAGTAACCCGCTTAGCATGGATTTTACTACTTAAACCAAGATGTTGTAGACAATGTAGAGCGAGGCTTGGCTTAGCAAAGTCGTCCTATCAAACCACCATGGGCTGTTGGAAACTTTGGGTCTTATGTTTCGAGGCATGTAGTGTAATATAGCCACCTAGCCACATTTTATCAGCATCTACTAGGCTATATATGATATTATATATATATATATATAATATATATATGGCATGATCGTTTTAACTTAGATGTATATCCATTGATGTAGATGAGTGATCACGAGTCGATGTCATAGCCAAGGCAGTTACAGTAGTCGAGTTTTCAGCCCAGTTTGCAGAATGCGGCGTCCATTTGATATCTTTAAGATCTTTATTCTGTGGTCACTTAGCCCCCCCCTCTTCCCGTATCCCTCCATCCGCTCACACACATGCATCCGTTCAACCGTCCTAAGCAACGTATGCTGCAGTGGCGGCAAACTTTAGCGGATACGTTGCTTTTAATTACCGGTTCCTGTAGCAAGGCGGGTGTCAAACGCGTAGCCCGAAGCCATAAAGACATAGGCTTGTATACCATATATACCATTACATGGAGCGATTTTCCGCCTATCATCATGGCCACTGGACTACAGCGGAAGCCGCGATCATTTTCAGAACAGTGTGACTTTTGATCCCATAGCTTATGCTTGAATTTCAAATTATTTTCCAAGCCCACGTGGAATAAGTAAATATTTTTGTGCAGTAGGTCTGCTTTTGAAGACTGTGATAGCTTAAGTGTCTTGATTATACTTATAGCAGCAGCTCGCTCCCACACTGACCTTTAGTTGCTAATGAAAGTGGAAATGGTACGTTGACGATATCTCTAGTTCCTATGCATGGGGTGTCGAATAGAGTCCTCAATGCTCTCCTCAAGATTCTTATCAGCTAACGACTTGTATGAACCTGACATATCATGATCTGTGTCACTTCGACTGAAGTTCTGCACGCGCCACACAACCCATCCATCACTAATTATTGTCATAGTCAAGAGCGTCTAAATCTACTGTCTAAATCTGTTAAGTAGATCGTCAAATTCGTCAATGCAAATGACAGATAATTAATATTACCATTATACATGACATTGTACTCTACTTCTGACCAAATACCTTTATTATGGGCTGCTGCTGCCAACATGCAGCGGAGACCCACAAAGTACCTCAAACGGTGGCGACACCTCGTAAACGCCGGTGTCTAATTACATCTCTCGTATCGATGCGGTCGCGGTTGGCAGACAGCAAAGGGTAGAGTAGGGCAGGGCAGGGAAGGGCAAATAATGGCAGGGAAAAGCAGGGCAGATGCGGTGGTGGACGGGGTGTCGTCTGCCTGGGTTAGTCTGGCGCCGTGTCGGTCGCTTGATCGGTCGGAGGAGGAGGTAGGTCTAAGACCCGGTCAGGAAGAGCTCCCGGTTACGAAGGAAGTCGAATGAATCCACACAATTACACGTCTACCTACGTCTACCGACATACATATATCCTTTAATTAAAGCAGATCAGTAAACCGAGCCAACCACGAAAAGTCCCTCCTCCTCTTTTTCATCCTCCTCTTCCTCGCCCTCCTTCCTCCTTAATTTTCTCTTTCTCGTCCTCCTCCTTCTCCTCCTCCTCCTCCCAAGAATCCATCGGTGGCCACTCCACCGCGGCGTTACATACTTTTAAAGCAAGTTTTACAAGTACAACTCATGCAGTTAGGAACTTAGGACCATTGACAAAAACAAGTTTTATACACGGTGGGCCCATAAAATGTATGCTGCAGCTGCATGCCTCACTGTAGGGCAGTGTAGGCTATGTGCAACCATGGGCGGAGTTTATCAGGGGCTAGGGGGGCTAAGCCCCCCCAAGAAGGCCCAGATCAGCTTTTTTACCATGAAAATGGTATCTTTTTCTGGGTTTAGCCCCTCCAAGAAGGCATTAGCCCATCCAAGAATGGAAACCAAACTCCGCCCATGTGTGCAACTTAAGTAAACCTAATGAATTATACAGCCCACAGTGTTAATGTTTATATGGCATTGAGTTCTAGAAAGGTAGCGCAGCATCAAGGGCAGGTTCGAATTAATCAAGGTCGATAGTCCTACCATCGAAAAGAAAATTATGTGCAATACTAAAAAAAGGGTAAAAAGGCGCGGAAGAAGATAAGAAGAGGAGAAAGAAAAGCAGGAATGCTATTTGCTTTTCCACTGTAGCAGCGCCTTTCACCAAAACGACCGTATTCGATAAAACATCTATTTTGGGCTCATTATATAATATTGATAACATCGTGTAACAAAAGTAGGCCTGATCAATCAGCAGATTATAATGTAGCGAAAGTTCATGGACTGTCTCTTCGTACCGGTATTCGGTTAGAGAGGTCATGCATTGACTAGCTTGTATCTTATTCGGACTATAGTTCCACGGTATTCGTTTTCAATGATGCCACATGTGCTGCAAATAATTTTGAATCGAGTTTTGTTATTTGTTATTAAATAGTAGCTTATCATTTAGAAGCCTTATTAACAGCTAGAGTAGGCTATATGTGTATATGAAATTATCTCAACGCTAGGCCTAATGCACGTTGCTAATGGTCAATGCCATCGTACTTATCATGAAATAAGATATAGTATTATTGTATCACAGCCTTCACAGGTTCACACTTACAATCTGACTCTTTGGTTGATAGCTGGTAAATCACAATAATTCTAAAAGAATAAAGATTCATTAAATTTTGTTCAAAGTCCATTACATTAGAAATTCAGATGAGTTTTTGATGGCCTGGCTTCCACGTCGTCTTCAGGATGATGATGAGGTGTAAAAGCATTCTCTGATAAACGCTCCCATACATGTATGTCTCGCTGAGCGTCGTCCTTTCTAGATGCATCGTCATGCATATGTTTGTTTGGTTTTGCCATCCCATGCGTGTCATTGTTCATGAAAAGCGACAGATCGAAAGAGCCATTGTCCTCATAAGAATCAGACTGACTCGGTGGAGGTGGAGATGAAACCACGGAGGATGAGGAGGAAGCGCAAGAGTTCTCATCAAGACCCTCGTGTCCATTCTTCAAATTTCCTGCACAAACCAAAACACCGATCGCTTTATCTATTCAGCTGCAAAGTAGGGTTTAAACATAAAAATAGGCTTTATCACAGTTGATAGATCTAAACTAAAATGCACTAGTTCGCTGATTCATACCTGCATACTGTGGACGTATACAACTATACATGGATGTAATTACGACATAATTTCGACAATTTGTATGGCGCTCCAGGACCGCCATGCCGTTTAAAGGCTTTAAAGCGCCTTACAAAGCATGCTAACATGCGAGATAGGCCAGAGCGAGAGCCTCAGCTATTTTATGTCGTTCATGGACATAATATCCTCATCTTAGATTTCGATTAAACTTCGATTTTGTCACATTCTTTTCTTGTGCTATGATATAATTTCATGTCATTTCGTTGCTCACCTTTTTCTATCGGTTCCGTCTGTCTATCCATCTTCTTCTTCTTGGCATCCATTCTATCCGCCTCCGACTCCAATGTCTTCTGCAGCTGATGGATGTACTGAATTGCCAGCCGCAGAATCTGAACCTTGCTCAGCTTCCTCCTTCTTCCGGTCCCCGATGATGACGACGGCAGATGATGTCGCAGCTTAGCAAACGTCTGGTTGATCGTCTTCACGCGATTCCTCTCCCTCTCGTTCCTCCGAGCGATGATGTTGGTCGGATATCTACCGTTCCAGAAACTGGCCAACCCACCACCATCGACGAAGGATGACGAGAACCCTCCGGCGGCAGCGGCAGGGTCTCCGTTCTGCCCTCCTGTGGGAGGAGGACCTTCGACGACGATCGATGAGAGGTTCTGGACGCTGCGAGCGACGAGGTATGGCTGCTCAACGTGGTTGAATGAATAGGAAGCGACATCGATCGATGGTTCTAGGTTTCTGTCGAGTTCGTTGGTTGGAATAATTGTTGATCGGCGATCGAAGATGCTTTCGTATGGTAATCGGGTGTATTGGTGCGTTTGAAGACACGACGTGGCAGTTGAAGGGTTAATAGCAGAGTGGCTATTCGGAACAAAACTCTCCCAGTGCCCCAATGTTGACTGCAGGTGATGTGGGTTGCTGCTGTAGTAGCTCTGAAGCATCTTAATCAGTTATTCTCCTTAGTTTGATCTAATGAGAATTATTTTCGAATCCTTACTAGACCACTGCGTGTTGTTTCTCTGCAACTTCTGCCACTGAATCAATGAAGAATTTATGAACGGGGTCAGTGGTGCGTGAATTTTTCTCCTCTTTTATACAAGCGTTTGAAGCAGCCGATCAGTCATCCGTAACGCCGTTGAGTCCATTCATCTCCGGCTGATTGGCTCCTCCTACTACTACTTCGCACACATTCTGTTTAGGCCTACATACAACCGATGGGTGACTTTGCATGGATAACCCAATAAATCTGTTCACAAAAATTCACACGTGAATCCATTTAATGCCTGAAATTCATTTTTTACACAAATGTCCGACTCTTAAACTGAAAAGCGATTCATTGACCGAGAGTTGATCATGCAGTGGCTATACGTTCCTTGCCCGCCAGAGATGGATATGTACAAGTTATTATTAATCTCAATTTTGCTGGAATTTGAGTGCGTCCTGATTCGTAATTGAAACTCAAATGTAGGCCAAAATATAAGATGTAAAATTCAAATGTAAATGTTAAATGCAAAACGTAAGATTTATAGTCGAACGCAGATATCAAACCAAATAACCAATTAAGCTAGACCTACACAATGTACAGACAGTTCTTGTTCTTCCACACGTATAAACATGTACAATTGTACATGTATATCATAATATGGACATAAATTTTTTCTCGTAAACGTTATCTTGAAATTCTAAAGCAGTGCTTGCAGCTTAGCGAAAGGACATGTATAGCTTCTTCACTAGCGCTGCGTCGTGTCAGAAGGGTTGTCCAAAGAGACTAAGAGGAGATTTAAGTCTGATTGTCCAAACTCCAAAGAACATGCAGAAACTATACTTTTATGGACCTAAGCCAGGCAGAGGGATTCTATGGCAGTGGAACGAGAAAGTTGGGAAGCAGAGAACACAATGAAATACTGGAACACACAAACAAGTATTATAGGCTATGTAGAACGATAGACATGAGATCAGATTGTTTAAGTCTTATAAATTATGAGGCTTCCGTTTCCATATTTTGGTCAGACAAATTTGAATTTGGCGATGCACGATGCAAAGTATAGAGCCTAGCCTACATGTATATGCACCCATATAAGCCTGTTTGCAATGCCTGTGGCGATATAGTTGGCGGATGTTTGAAAATCTTGAGAAGGAAGGGAGTAGAAAGATTCTTAGAATAGAAACAGAAGGGGCATGCAGAACGAGAGGGTAGGAAGAACGGGTGGGAAGAGAGGGTAGGAAGGGAGGGTATATAAGAAGAGGCGAGTCAGTTTCTTGGCGCAGAACAGACAAACGTTTCCTTGTCTTAAAATCTTCTTCCCAGGAGCTACAACTGTTCTTTAATTGTTCGACAGAGGGCAACACATACACACACAAACACACGTACACATACACACGTACACATACACACGTACACATACACATACACACACAAGTCACACATACACAAATACACACACATACACCGGATGAGTGGCCAGCAGAAACCCATAATTATTAAATTTCGCTTCGGTCATTCCCCGTGTAAGATATAATGTATCCTTACCCACACAAGCATCTGCACGTAGTTATAGTTAGCCTATAGTTCATTCGAGGGTTCTCTATATACATGCAGTGTGTGATAATTATGTTGTGGAGTGTGGATGGGGTTTTGCTTGGCTTTAATAGGTCAGTCAATCAATCACACTAGACATTGATATAGCTGACGGCTGAACATGCCCCAACCTTAACATTCGAATTCAAATATTAAAAAAACGTACAAAATAAAGGATATGCCATGTTCATTGTTCAAATCACATAAAGCACAAGACAAGAGCACAGTGGCACACCTTTCCGTCAGTCAACAAGACGTCGCTCTATCTGAATCCTCCATTTGGCTAGCCTCCATTAGCCTATACAAATTCAGGAAACAAAAAGTTGTTGTGTCTTTAAAACGGACAGTTAAAACGGTGCTCTCAATCGAATTCTATAACGCCGAAAATTGGTAGTATGATCGTAGTCGTATATTAAGCTTAATCAAGTTAATCGTAACCTCCAAAGTTCTAAAGCGCCTCTTGAAGGCCAAGCGCGAGGTAGGATACACCTGCCAGCCTATTCACAAGCGCTGCGCTGAGTCAAATCAAATCAAAATAAGTCAAAAGTGTTGTTCGAAGACTATATCCAAGAAGGTATAGGCCAACTTAAAAAAACGCACTTGCGTTGGCTTAACAAAACGTTGATCATGCATATTCATCGAGGACATTTATTTACCGGTATCATTCTTAGCCAATTGCAAAGTTTAAATACTTTGTCTTGGTCTAACGTTGTAGAAACCCTTCCCTCGGCGATCGTCATGATTCAGGCGTTCGTTCTCCCCCACCAAAAAACTTTTAATTTCCAAGGGAGGAGAGGGGACTAGACTAAACACTATCATAAGATGTATCATAAGATGTAAAGTAATCAATTGAACCTCGCGACGCCAATAAATGCCAGTTTGATCGACCAGTAATACACTATACAACGGTCTGCATTGTTCTAATTCGAAGATGCAATCCCATTGTCTCCATCGTCAGAATTAGAATCGCCCGCATCAGTCTCTTTACCATCCCCACCTCCTCCTCCTCCATTGTTGTCCGAGTTAAGCATCTGCTGAAGGTGATTGATGTACTGTATCGCATACCTCAGCGTCTCCACCTTACTCACTCGCTTGTCCTTGTTCTCAAGCGGAAGATGCTGACGCAGTCGAGCGTATCCCTCGTTCACGCATCTCACCCTCTCCCGCTCGCGCTCGTTCCGCTTGTGAACGAAGATGGGGGTTTCCACTACGACGGGGCTCCCCACCCCCAGATGACAGTTGCCGTAACCCGTGGGGTAGCACCCATAGGGGTTGGAGCAGTAGTTGGCGTGGGCGACGGGTGGGGTAGGTCCGGTGGTTGCTGCAGCGGGGGTGGCGTGGTAATCCACCGAGTGCAGAGTGGAGTCGTAGCAGCCGTGGTGACCGCGTGGATCGGGTTTGATTCCTGCAGCAGCGGCTGTAGCACCACAGCTGCTGGTGGTGGTGATGATTGGTGTGTCCTTCATGGGGTATTTGTCCGTTGGGGGAATTCCGAGATCTTGACAGGTCGGTGATGACAGGCAACCGGACATGTTGGTCCAAGAACTTTTCAGTATTGCTTTCCGCATCCTATAAGATAGGATAACGACATTGTGAGTAAAGTAGGCTATTTAAGACAGTACTTAGTGTAGACAAAGAAGTGTCTGGACGCTCTTTGTATAGGCCTACCTTTCCAGACTATAGTGGCTGGACAAATAAGTGGCAGGATAGCTTATGTTTGATAGTAAACTTGTGCATGAACAGTGTTCACTGTTCATGCACAAGTTCACTATCAAACATAAGCTATCCTGCCACTTATTTGTCCGTCCATGACCGTCCAGAGTCCAGAAACACCTTAAACCAGGGATGTTAACAAGGACCTGACCCCCAAGGACCAGGACCAGGACAAGGACCTGACCCCCAAGGACCAGGACCAGGACAAGGACTTGACTCCCAAGGACCAGGACCAGGACAAGGACCTGACCCCCAAGGACCAGGACAAGGACCTGACCCCAAGGACCAGGACCAGGACAAGGACCTGACCCCAAGGGCCAGGAACAGGGCTAGACAAACAATAATAAATAATAATGTCACAATGTGCATTTGGAAGTAATGACTAATTGTACTGTGAAAGTACGAGACAGTGAAAATTAGTAACTTGTAATGTACTGACTCAGTATAAGTTTATTGATTGCATTTTAAATAAACCAGAGTCTCCAGCAGCTTGTCGGTCATGCGTGCACGATTAGGTCGCAGAATCAGTCCACTTTGCGAAAAGACACGCTCCACTGGTGCTGATGTTGCTGGAGAGCACAATACTCGACTGAATAGTTCTTTGAGCTTAGTGAATTTATCAGATGTCAGCACAGTGGTGAGTGATAGCTCATCTGCAGGTGACACATTGATCAGCTGCAAATACTCGGTCAGTTGGCGTTCTGGGCTCACTTCAGTGATCTGATCTGCTGAAATTAAAGAAATGTCAAAGTTGGTTACAACCTTTAATTAGTAATGAGTAAAATAATCCAAAAAGTGAACTAATTTACACACAAGGTACTTACGAATGTGTAAATACCAAATTTCACAGAAAAGGAGTGTGATGTTAATTTACAATGAATTGAAATGAATACGACTGTACGGCATGACAGACAAGGCTAGTAATATAATACTATTATTAGTATTAGCATCTCAAATGAGGAACAATAAATTTCAAATTTAATTAAGTTTAAGTCAGTAGGTGGCTGCTGAAGAAATGAACTGAAAGAAATGACAATGCATCATGCTAATGCTGGAACTTTATTGAGCATGAGAGCGATTAAAATTTAAAAGATTAATATGTAAGTTTCCTCCTTGGTCTTACAGTTTGTTTCAGACTTTCAGCGTTGTCAACATGCAACCTACAAGTTAAGTGAATGTTGTAATATTAAAAACTGTTGTCAAGCTACCTGGAACCGGTGCCTTCTGTTTGTTGTAGTGAGCAAACAGAGTGCTATGTCGTTTTTTAGGTGGCGGCTCGTCACACTGCACGTCCTGTAGGGGTTTAGATGTGGAACAATCAGCAACAGCACCCGTTGGATCCGTAATGCCTGAGCGGCTTAAACTCTTGCTCAGCTCAGCAAACAGGAGTCCTGAGAAGGACATGGACATGATGAAACACGGTCTTATTTGACTTAGCATTACATTAAGAGACTATTAGCCATTTCAATCAGTCAATCAATCAATCAATCAATCAATCAATCAAGTCCTTTTATTTCTTTTATTTCTCACTTTATAACAACATATCGAACAATTAAAATAAGGTACATATCACATAATAACTCTGGTTTGTTAAAAGACTTTAAATGACAAAACAAAATTTTTAGATCAAACATCAGATTAGTAAAATCAGACTCCAAAATAGGCAGACACACTACCTGGTAAACAAGATAAAGTATTAAGTTACACACAATAAATGCTTTTGAATGTCATGAAGTGTTATAATTAAAAATTGATAAGTGTTCACACATTATGTACATATATTATATATCTGTATATTTAAAATACAGGAATGAGAATTTGCTATTGATTAATTATATTCAGACTGACCATTTATCCTGCATCTTGTGGCTTCTTTCACTTCATTGGTGCCAGGGTAGTCTTGAAGCCAATGGTAGGCATAGGACGGGTCAAGTGCTGGTGCCATTATGAAAACGTTGCTATGGAATTTCAGTTGATTGAAATGTTTCCTGGGTTCCGATGACCTTTGGATTTCAATACCCAGCAACTGAAAAATCCCGGAAAACCTGTCACACAGGCTATTGAGAAGAGTTTTCACAAGACAAGTGAAAGAGCCTACTGATTGAAGACGGGCTTCAAGTGTGACCTTCAGAGACAAAATGATGGGTACGACACAGCTAATTGTAACGACTTCATCTCCCTGAGTGAGATCCGTGGCCTCAGAAAACGGTGAAAGGATTTCGACCAACTCTTTCAACTGAGTTACATCTTTTGGTAGCAAAATAAGATTTTCATGCTTATTAGCACTCAGAACCTTATTCAGTAGGGTTATATCAAGCGACACAAACGAATGTAGCTGTCTGAACGTGCTGTTCCATCTAGTGTTGTTTGTTGCTGGAATAGACTTGCCTCGAGTGCCCATCACTCTCTCAAACTCACTTCTAAACAAGGCACTCTGGTGAACAATGTTAGCAATCTTACTGCACTTAGACATGAATGGTCGACCTGAAGATACTACATCTAAACCGTCTCGAACCACAAGCTGCAATGAATGAGCGAAACAAGATATGTGCTCCTGGTTTCGAACAAGCCCCTCAATATTGACTTCAGTGACATCTTGCCAAAACGAAGGATCATCAATCGTAGTTCGTCCATCCGTATGATCTGCATCGTCCATAGAATCAGACCTCTCATCATCTTGCAGTTGCACACGGAACATCACATCAATAGCTTTACGCATGTTCGATGCGTTGTCTGTCACAACGTATTTCACTTTCTGCTTTACTTCAAACTCATCTATGACATCAGTGATGGCCTCAGAAATTCTCCCTGCAGTGTGGCTTCCAGGAAAAGCCTTGAATGACAGGAGAGCACGCTGTGACTTTCCATCAATAAATGCATGTGCAGTTATGGCAAGAAAAGCATGCGAGCGTCTGTCTGTCCAGATATCTGTGGTCAAAGAGATATCAGTGCAGCGTTGCATAAGTGCTTTGACGTAGTCTGTCTTGGTAGTGAGCATCTTAGGCAAGATGGAGTACGTGATTGTTTGACGACAAGGAGGAGTGTACTTTGGGTCCAGATCAGACAAAAATGAACAAAATGAAGCATTGTCAACAATTGAGATAGGAAGACAGCAATCAATGATAAGTTTGTTAACCAGAGAAGAACTAATAGACCGTTGACGAGGATTGGTTTGACCGTATGCTGCTGCAGAGTTTGACTGAACAAATGACAACATTGACTGCTGTGGTGCACTCATATTTGATTGGACATGCCGACGGTACTCAGTATATAGCTCCGCATGTCGGGTTTTCAGATGCCTATAAAGCAGAATAGGAAAGATTTCACTAGTTTTGACACTAGTTTTGACATCTAACAAATACTCTGTTAATAATTACTAATTTAGTAATTTTAGTTTCAGTAATGAACTTCATCGTTTAAAACTTTACTTTAAATCAACATTTTCATCAGTATCCTGCTTCTAATTTGTGATCAACGTGTTTAAACCGTACGTTATCCCGCTTCATGGTTCACGTTCAACATTTTCGTCTTTCATCCCGTTTCTATTAAAAAAATAATGTTTTCATCAGTGTCCGAATGAGTTCGCAACATGGCACAAGAATAAATTACGCTAAAGCGATAGATTACACAGTAATGAATAGTTACTATTGACAAATGGTTTACAGTTTACAGTACACTTGGTCACTTATTGACACTTACTTTGTGAAAGCACTTGTGACGTTCACTCTGTCCTGAATGCGCTTGTTGCAGTTTCTACACGCTGCATGCCATCGCTGACCTTTCACTGCAAATTCTTTATATCCGAACTTTATAACACGAGGTCTGGTGACTCCAGTCGGCCCTGTTACTGTTACTGATGCACTATTACTATTACTATAACTATTACTGTTTTGTGACATATCTTTTTCTTCTTCGTCTATCTCACTCTCATTTGAGTCACTCGACTCCATAATTAATTCAATTTTCAACTGCAAGTTTCAAGATGGAAGACCAACGACGTATTATTATTAATAGAAGAATGCGCAAGACCATAGACGCCATATTTTTAGACGCCTTGAATGCACTGTAAATTATATAATATTATGCGAATAAGTTTAAGAACCACTGGAATAATGGAATTGGAAAGAAGTCCTTGCAAGGACTAAAGACAAGGACAAGGACAAGGACCTGACCCCAAGGACCAGGATAAGGACAAGGACCTGACCCCCAAGGACCAGGATAAGGACAAGGACCTGACCCCCAAGGACCAGGACCAGGACAAGGACTTCAAAAATGTCCTTAAGGAGTCCTTAAGGACAAGGACAAGGACAAGGATTAACATCACTGCCTTAAACCCTGTATTGTAAAAGAAACAGCCTGAAGTAGGCTATTTAGAGTAAGCGACATCAGCTTCGGCGTGTGACAGTCGGTAGATTTTTCCTGGTCGTCTCACTCCCATTAAACTGTGCCAATTATTTCGCCAGCTCCCCTGGTGAATGAGAGTGGAACAACATCTTGAAATCAGTTTTCCTCGCTTGACCCCCGAATCCCAAGGCGCTCTATAGAGACCAATTCGACAATGCTGCATGGATTACAAGAATACAATTAGCCTATTATAGGTCTAGACCATCGATGGTCTAGACCTAAGCCTATAGGCTACTCCTGCAATTGACATTCCTCATAGATGACGTTTTCCTTAATCTTTCATCTATCAGGGAAATGTGATTAGTCAGTTTTCATTATCAAACGTTCGATATTATACGAAAGCTGCAAGATTTAGAAATGCATCTCCAGAAACTCCAAATCAACGCTTTTGTGTGAAAAATTGTAAACGGATTTTAAGAAACTTACTTATTTTAAGGTCCAATAGCAGTGTAAAGCAAGGTATTATCGGAATGAAATTCCAGATATGCTTGCATGACAAGACGTAATGCCTAGGCCTGAACACTGTGTACAAGTGTACATGTAGGCCTACATATAGGCCTAGGTCTACACTTACCTCGCATATAAACCGTGAAGCAGAAATTCTTTTCAGAATTGCTAAATGAACCTTTTAGGAAAACGGAGTTTAATGTCATCTTCCGGGAAACTAATTGGCGTTTGGCCACGCCCACTGACCAATCCTGTCGCTCCGTCGTTAACAACAGACTGTATCGAGTGATGCCAGGAAATGCCGCTGATTGGCGCCTCGCTCTTACATCATCGTCGTCGTCGTCGTCGTCATCGTCATCATCATCATCGTCATCATCGTCATCATCATCATCCTCATCGTCGTCGTCATCGTCATCGTCATCATCATCATTATCAGCATCATCATCATCATCATCATCATCATCATCATCATCATCATCATCATCATCATCATCATCATCATCATCATCATCATCATCATCATCATCATCATCATCATCATCATCATCATCATCATCATCGTCGTCGTCGTCATCATCATCATCATCATCATCATCCTCATCGTCGTCGTCGTCGTCATCGTCATCATCATCATCGTCGTCATCGTCGTCATCATCATCATCGTCATCATCATCATCATCATCATCACCATGATAGTCCTAAAGGCTAATATTATCAATTCCTAACCAAGCAATTTAGTGGATGTTCGCAAATCAAGCTTCTCCGTTATTCTCTGTCAAATATTAGGCCTACACGACATAGTGACATAAAGGCCTGTCAAGTTTTCCTCAAGTTTCACTGACCTCGTAAGCCTAGAGCATAGAACTGTTCTGAGTGGTTCCCAAACTTTTTTTACTGTATAGGGCCACTTTTGACAAGTTGGAGGACACGAGGGCTACTTTTTCGTAGTTGAAGGATATTAGGGGGCCACAAGGCTAAAATTTAATTAACTAAAAGCATATAAAATTGTTACAATTGAATCAAACTATAATTTTGATGTTATTTATAGATGTCAAAATAAAAAAATTTGTACTGGAAAATATTTATGCGCTATATCCTGTCCAAATTGTCAATTTTGTCATATTTTTTGTGAATTCTTTGAGGGACGAGAGCCATATTTTGAGGGCTGGCGGGCCATTTTTGGGGCGCGGGCCGCCACGGGTTGGGAACCACTTGTCTATATTATTTAGAGAGGGAGACAGAGACCGGCAATGAGACAGAGTCATCAAGACGGATACAGAGAAGGAGTTATATATAAAGATATATAATACAGGGAGACTACTTAACTGCTACATCTTCTGTGTAAACTGACGCAATCGTCAAGAACGAAATTTCATCTTCAACGGCAGCAACCGCATGCTTAAGCGCTTCTTTATTTTCACCATCTTCTCTTTTATTTTCACCATCTTCTCTATCCTTCTCCTCTTCCTAATTCTCCTCCTCTTTAACCCCCCTTTTCTCTGCGTTCTCCTCCTCCTCCTCCTCCTCCTCCTTCTCCTCCTCCTCCTCCTCCTCCTCCTCCTCCTCCTCCTCCTTGAGCGCCTCCGGGCGTTCCACGCTCTAAGCCTCTAAGGTACGGTATACACTATACAGGATGGTCGTCATTAACAGCAACATCAGTGCATCCATTCGACGACGATTTTAATCAGATTGATCAGCGGTTGCTTCATTTGCGACCCCCCCCCCCCGAGAGACACACTGACAGACAGACACACAGACATACAGACAGAGACAGAGACTGAGACTGACAGTGAGGAAGCGCCCCGAGGGGTGGTTGTGCAGAGAGGGTCTAGGATTAAAGACCCGATGCAGGAAAGAGGGGCATCATCACTTAGATGTTCTCATCGCGTATGGATGTGCATGGGGTGGAGGTGGGGGTTGTGGTGGTTGGGGAGAATCCATCGTCGTGGGGGTGGGGTGGGGGCTGTGGTGGTTTGGGGAGAATTCATCGTCGACGGATCGTTTGATCCGGATTCGTTCGGAGTGTTACTGGGATCGGATGTCGACGGTGGAGCGACGCCTCGTGTTTGCTGAAAGTATCAACGACGATCGGGAAAAGGTAATTGGAGAGAACTAAGTAGATACGTCGAATGGACATCCGTCATCGTACTCGTCGTATCCATCTATCCAGACTATCCATCGTTCCATCTTTCCATCTATCCACCCGTTCCACCGAGACAGTAGGCCTATATACAGTCCATTGCTGCAGACCAGCTCTGCTTCTTTCACTCAGATTCTTCTTCTCCGAAGAAACAAGAAACCCGCAAATTGACCTGCAGACATATAATATGCTATAGGGCATAGGCGAGTCGATTAACATAGGAACCATCTTAATTTTGCTTTCATGCTTTGCGTACGTAGGCCTCTGTATAGGCATATATGCCTTCGAGTAGGCCTATATAGGCCCACGTGTTGTCCTGGAAGATGGGAAGGTCAATTCCGCTGGAAATGCTTAGGTGCATGATAATGACGCCGACGATGATGATGATAATAACAGACAATCTGCTTTTTCCTAGGCCTATAGGCTTATTGTCCGTAGCCTGCACGGGAGATTCAATGAGCAATATTTGATTTCCAAAACTGTTAGGGCATATAGGCCCTACTAGCTTCGCCAGCTCACAAGATCTTTAAACCATGGAGGAAGCAGCCGCGGGCGCAATCTATAGCTGTTGACTAATAATCATGGATGTCCCGTAGGCCTATTTATAGGCTTATAGGCCTATGCCCGGGCAACAGGGAGCAACCCTGGCTAAATTTGAACCGAGGATAGAGGAGAGACCTGATCAGTCGCCCTTCTTTCCTAAATGATCATGAAACTTAACCATGGAAAGCACACCAAATAGCTACCATGGGAGAGCGGCTGACGCGTGCTGAAGGCATCGCCGGACGGCCATAAGTCAAGGCCTATATAGGCTATGCGAAGGCCTGCTCCACTGAGATATCAGCCAACGTATATAGCCTGGTCGGTGACCACCTGATCGGTGAGCACCTCCATGCGCGCACTGAACGACTCGACTCGGTACCCAGGCCCAGGCCCATCAAGTCAACGATATGGAT
The DNA here is from genome assembly GCA_945859605.1 of Lumbricus rubellus. Classification (NCBI taxonomy): domain Eukaryota; kingdom Metazoa; phylum Annelida; class Clitellata; order Crassiclitellata; family Lumbricidae; genus Lumbricus; species Lumbricus rubellus. Next base: position 52,165,099 of record OX243811.1, on the reverse strand, counting down.
GTTCCCCCCCCCTCTAGGACGACATCCCCCCAGAAAAACCGAACTGCTAAAGAAAAGAGTTGTTCACTGGCAGAATTAAGAAATAGAGGGTAAAATGGGATGATATAGGCCGGCTATAGGCCCTAGGCTAGGCCTATATTTAAAAGATCACCTGGTCACCTGGTGCCGTCAGCTTCTGCAGCTCTGGCGATATCCCTGATGTATCCTCTCCAGTTGATCCTCTCCCTAGTCGCCTCTCTTAGCTCCTCCAGTCTCATGCCAGACTTTTCCTGTACCTCATCCAACCATTTCTTCCTTGGCCTTCCACATCTTCTCCTTCCCTCACCGCATGCCGTCATCAGCTCCTTTTCCAAACCATTAGATCTCATCACATGGCCGAAGTAGCTCAGTTTCCTCCAAGTTGCTGTTTGCTGCAGTGTCTCCTCCCTCTCTATTCCGAGCTCCACGCGCACCGATTCGTTAGTTCTCTTCTCCGTCCATGAAATCCTTAGCATCTTTCTCCAAATCCACATCTCACATGCATTGATTTTCTTTTCCATATCCCGTGTCTTTGTCCATGTCTCGCATCCATATAGGACCACTGGGAAGATCAGTGCTTTTACCAGTCTTTTCTTTGTTTCCCTGCTCACGTATTTATCCTTCCAAATCTTTTCCAGACCGTTCATTGCCGTTTTCCCCATTGTTACCCTCCTCCTTATTTCCATATCACTTCTTCCCTCCTTCTCTATCATAGATCCCAGGAATGTGAAGCTCGATACTACCTCTATCGTTTCTCCATCCACCTCAAAGTTTTCCCATGTTGCAGTTGTCATAACCTTTGTTTTCTTTACATTGAAGTATAGTCCCGCCTTTTCGCTTTCCTTTAAAAGATACGGACATTAATTATATATAGGCTTAATTGTCTGAACATTATTGGCTTTAGAATCGGCCTATTGGCATATGCATCGCTTTAAATAGAAATTTCGAGCTTGCGATTAATATTCCAATAATATAGGCCTAGCCTATTCCAATATATTGCTACCAATAGCCTAGGCCTATTCTTGCCAATTTTAGACGAAATGGAATTATAGGCCTAATGTGCATGTCATGACTGTCGATGTGATATCAAGGCTAGGCCTATAGGACTAAGCCCAGAAATTTCGTGGATTCCACTTTGGCCAACTCAATACCGGTAGGCTAAAGGGCCGAATTCCATCAACAATACAAGCATGCAGACAGTTTTCGAAAGGTGGGGATTCATATGGTTTCGCGAAATGCAGACCAGCAGCCCCCAAAATTTACTAGGCTATTTATATTGCTGTAAAACTAGTAGGCCTATTAGGCCTAATTGTAACCTAATTAGCCAATTTGGTAAGCGCTTAGACAGACCTAGAATGCATTATTTTGTTAGCCTGTTAGGCCTAGGCTACATGTCATGTTAATTCTTAGACATCTGCACTCTTTCCAAAGGGTTTCGGAGAGTTTTTGTTATCAAGACAAGGAACGGTAGTGTGTCTGTCAGCACTTCTATTTAACCTAAGCCTGCCTGAAACAGCTGTTTAATGAGTTCAATTCATAGAATTGCGAGTGTTTCGGATTATGGCGCTTCATTAGTTCGCTTTTCTTGTTTGAAAATAGAACGTGGTTTGTTTTGGTCATGCGTACACGTGAACATACGGGTCCTGTTTTTCCAGGGTGGTTTGAAGGTTTGACGGCGACCATTTTCTTCGATTGGGAAATCGGGCCACTGGGGGCCGAGTTAGCTTTTGTGCGAATTTTCTGCACAGAAAGAACTTTTCGGGGCCTTCCAACGCCCCGGATCTGCATATAGACTTATTTCTTAAACCAAGTGCACTTCTGATTAAGCAAGATTAACCTCGAAAATTGTACTTTTTCTTTTATCGGTTGTGAAACAAAATGGCGATCTAAAGATGAGTCCGCGTCAAAAATTTAAGGTTTGTCTCGCTAGTGCTGTGAGTGAATCGCGCAGGAAGAACAGATTGTCACTCGTGACAATAAACCGGTCCGGGTGTGTGGATTCCCTGGATGTCAGAAGTGGAGAAAACGCAAATGGACAAGAGAAATATTGCTTCTCGCCAGCTGGCGCAGCCTTCACCCAGAGCAGGCAATGGTAATTAGCTAAAATAATTTTTTAATTAGTGCGTGCATACACTGCATAGGCCGACAATTTTCCATTTTATTATCCTTCGTTACTCGTTAGTTATGAAGAATTGACTGCTTGACTTTAATTTACGATATTCTGTGATGTTGGATTGCTTCCTACCGATCACGTGCTCTGAAGCATAGCGACAGATACAAATAAAGGTTCAGATTTTTACTGTTTTAGATTTTTTAGTATCAACTAGAGAAACGGAATTATGCGCGGGGTTTCTAATTCAACAGAGTGATCGTGATGTTAATGATTCCATGGGAGCGGGATTATATTGTGACTTTGGCGAAGACCACATGTATGTAAATAAAGATTCAGACATTTATTGGACCACAATGTCCAAGTCACCACATGTGCCTCTGATACAGGGACCAATCACCATGTATTAAACGACATGGCCACTCCAGATAGATGGGACATTTTGACCCATATGAATCTCGTATATGTGTTCCATATATGGGAATATTGGTTCTAAAATCGACTGGTCACTGAATTTCTGATGTTCATCCAGTAAGCTCGATTGCACATAAACTGCTTGTTTCCGAGCATCACTTGGCATTGATGGGCAAACTACTTTTTAAAAGTATTTTTAAACTACAGAATAAAATGGGTTTTAAAAGTATTTTGATGATTCTTTAGTCTTTACTAAAGTATTTTTGAAAATGCGCTAAAAAGTATTAAATTGAAAATTCTTCCTCAATTTCATTCAATTTGTTTATTGATCCACAAAAATACAGAAAATTACACATTCACGGTAAGTACACACAGTGATTAATTGTAGTTGACAATTATAATGATATAACTTGAGCGTAATATTCATTTAACAACATATTCTTTTGCACATGCATGACATTTCGGATGGATGATGATCTTGTTCCAATACCATCAATGGCCAAAGTCTGTGGCAGAAACAGTTCTAATAATTCAATTTATTCAAACATGCAGTTTACCAACAGTAATATATCAAACATGCAATTGAGGCAAAAACGATCTGCTAAAAAAGATCGGACAATTTGCAAAAATGATAGCAGCTGTGGCTGCTGTCTTGCAGAAAAATTACTTTTGGTAATGAAAAGTTAATTGTTTAATTCACGTGGCATATCGATTCTTGTACGGAATAGAAAACCTGTGCAGTTGTTGAAAGCAGAAAGTATCGAATTGCAATGATGAGCAATGAGCATGTATGCCAGATATTGTTGCCAGCATAAATGCTTTTTATTTTAGTTATTCTAGTTAAACCCTTTTAGTTTTTAGAGTATCTATTTTTTATACTTATGCAGGGCAGTACCATGTTTGTCTGAATTAACAAAACAAGACAAAACACGTTCTGTGCTAGCTTCTTCTGTTAAACACTCTCAATGTAATGTTTTATTGTGACAATATAAAATTGAAATGCTAGTCAGTTGCTTATATAAATTGATATAACTTTTTTATCAGAAAATGGTGCAAGTGTTGGGAAATTTCCTGGCTCGTACCAAAAGAGAGAGTTCGGCCAAAATGGCTGCATTTCAAATGACGTGGCGCAATCAAAGAAATTTCCGAAACCCCGGGAGAAGGGCATTGTTAAGAACCCTTTCCCGAAGAATCCATATAGAGCCAATCCTCAGGGCCGACCTAACAGCAGCAGTGCGAAAGGGGTAAGCCAAACCCATTGTAGAAATATTATTCTCATGATAAATAGTGAAATCTATCATAGAAATCTAGTTTGTGACTTTTGTGACATTACATTATATTTGACCAATCTTGACTGAAGGTTGGTCATGGTGTGGGCAACTGTTCTGCTCGATCCTGTTTTCACCACTGATCTCGCTGCTTCCCTTGTTGCATGGTTCTCCCTTATTGCGCCTTTGTATATAAATATTGTCATTTTCTAAGTTCTTGGCGCTTCTCATCACATATCCATAGAACCTCAACTTTTTAGTCATCAATGTCTAAAACAGGCTTCTATTTACTTCACCTGCTTCTGAAACCCATTTTAAGTTGTTTTTAACCATCCATCATTTTATTTCTTATGATCATTTCAATTAATATTCTTTAAGTTGCATACGGATTAGTTGCGTGACATGGACATGGAGGTCTATTTAGTTAGTGTGCTCGTCTGTAAATGGTTGCAGATTTGCATCTGCTGAATGAATTCCATGTGATCAGCCTGAGAAATTGAGAATATGTTTGTGCACACCTGCCTCTTTTTTGACAAGCATTTTATTTGCTACCTGCAGGAAACTGGGAAATTAATATCTTGTGTAATTAGTTTGAACGGTATTAAAAGGAACATTTCCGAGCTCTGCTTTGGAGACTTGATCAAGGATCTTGTAGTGGCACAAGAGCATGTTCCAATAAGGCAGTGATTCCCAACCTGTGTGCCGCGGCACACTAGTGTGCCGCGAGAACTTTGCAGGTGTGCCGCGGGAACATTCTAAAATGTTATTAATTAATAATGATTCAAAGCAAAACATCTGAAAACATCATTACTGCAACATCAAAACTTAAGTCAGTTGGTCTTATTCTCTCTCACTGTGGCAGGTTAAGATCTCCAAAGGGAATCTTGATTGTTTTCCCACGGTCATTGAATCTCAGTTAAAAGAGAAAGTTGCACCTAAAATACCAAACACATTGATAGACCAACAACCAGCACTATACAGCATTAGGCCTACTTCCCTTCACATGCAATCGACAATTTTGACTGGGTACAGTAGTGTAGTCCTAAAAAATGAAGTGGGGGAACGCTCTTTATGATAATAATATTAGTAGTAGTATTATTATTAATATTCCATTATCCCTGGAAAAAAGGGGGGACGGCGTTCCCCCGTGTTCCCCCCCCCACTACACCACTGACTGGGTATAACATATGGGCGGAGTTGCGGAGTTTGGTTTCCGTTTTGGGGGGTGGACTAAAAACTTGGGCTTTGTTTGGGGCGAAGGCTCAAATTTTTTCCTCGACCCAAAAAGTTTATGTTTTTGCGATTATGATTGTTGTCTCTGAAGCCTCATTTCAATTTGATCTGCTGACCGACTAGACCAGTGTTTCTTAACCAGTGTTCGACCGAACCCCTGGGGTTCGATGAGCCAGTGCCAGGGGTTCGGCAGAGTTCCTTTGAAGTATATACATATTCAGGGTCAGTGAGTGTGAATGAAAAATCTTCTGCTACTTTATTTTTACTTTTCGACTTTTATTTAATAACAAAGGACGCATTAAGATGCAATTGGTAGTATTAGTATCCTACAGTTAGTTAACGGTTGGTAGTTCATGTATTAATATTGTATCACATTTTGGTACAATTTTTTATTTCCTTTTGTTCCTATTAGTAAAAAAAATTATTGTTCAAACTTAAGGGGTTCGGTGAGTGGTCATGAATTTCTCTTAGGGTTCGGCTCCCTTGAAAAGGTTAAGAACCACTGGACTAGACTCACTATAGCAGGCTATTATTTAGATAAGAGGAACATTAAAATTAGAATAATTTATTATTAAATAATAGTGACAAATAGATTAAAAAATTGATAATTATAATCAAATGTGCTGCGAAATTTTTTTGTTCCTTCTTAGTGTGCCGCGAAAATTTTTATTCCTTCTTAGTGTGCCGCAAGCCAAAAAAGGTTGGGAATCACTGCAATAAGGGCATGGAAGCTGTGCTAATTTTCCTTAACCCTTTAACGATCAGTGTGCACTAAAATGCATGGAAAACATATGTAACTGGTTGTCAGAGGGTTAAGGTGCCATGAGCTTTACATGAATTTTTTGTTTTTGCTTGTAAATGTAAAGGACTGATATCATTGTATTGATTTGTGCTGTATTTAATTTGGTTGTGTAGGTTTCAGCATATTGATGTATTGTTTGCAGCATAGTGTTTGTTTACTTTTGATTCAGAGGGTGAGCAATGATGCTGCACTTCCAGATTTTAGTAACAAGTGGAGCAGGTATAATCCTAGACTGCCTCAGCATCCTAAGGTGCGATACAACAAAGAACAGTTTCTGCAAGCAAAGTAATTATTGTTTATTTACTAGTTTTTGTGTTGACTGCAACTACAATGACATTGACTACATTAAAAGTGATCAACTGGTAATGCATATAAATTGTGTATAATCTTCTGCTTGTGGATTCAGTTGTTCTGGGCCAACACTTTCTAACTACATGGGCCAAATTAGTTCTGCCATCTGGTTACATTACATTTCTCGAGTACTTTATAGATACTCGACCACTGCCCCTCTTTCCGACTTCCATCCAGTTGATTGACTTATGATTTTTTATCGTTTTTTTATTGAATTGTTATGATTTTTCTGTATCATTTCTTTTATAAATTTGTATTTGGCTGCGGTTTGTTAAAGCGAGAATCTCAATAAAACGAATATATATTGGTGTGGCACAGGAAACAAATAGAATACATCTATGATCTCAACTGATTGTTGCATAGAATGTTGAGATTTGTAACTTGAAAGATTTAGAGGCTATAATATATATATATATATATATATATATATATATATATATATATATATATATATATTAGTATACATGTGTTGGCTGTGTGATATAAAGGATTTTCTTTAAAAATGCTACCAGTTGTTTTATGAACTTGAATTGGTGACCATTGTAGCTGCCAGTTTGTCGTGCGGCAGAATGGCGACTACACGATCCATGCCAACAGCCCAGATACGCTGGTGGAATGGCAGCTCATCGAGCAAGTGGTTCGTACTTCTTCTTCTGTTTTGTATGTTATTAATTAATGTAATTTAAACTTATACTCCAGATGTGCAGAGCTCTATATCTTAGCGTCACAACAACACAACAATTTACAGGAATCACGTGCAGCTCAGTGATAGCAATTGGGAACTGCACTGGCTAAGTATTTTCAGCAATATCTCATACATTAGAGTGGTTGGAAAATGGTCTGCCAAATTCATAATTGTTGATGTCATGCTCCGTGTATAAATGACAACATAGCAACTGTATCATCAGTTTCATTAGATTAGTCTGCACGTGTGCCATTGATGCTGTGCTGTAATTGCTGTCTCGACTGTCAAGTTCAGATTCAAAGGTCATTGATTCAGTTTGCAGTTCATCCCCAGGCCTTCCGAAAATATGTCCCTGAAAGTAGTGGCTGCCATGTGACCAGGTAACTTGGCTTCTCCAGGGTAGGGTTAAGATGATTCCTGTATACTTGGAATGCTTTACAAGTAAAACAGAACAGTTGCAACATGTTTGAAGTTATGAAGTAAAGTTATGAAGTGTTTTTTGTGTTCTTGTTTGTGCAGAGAATTTTTGATAACGAGGTTCCATCTTGCCCCATCTGTCTGTATCCACCAAAAGCAGGTAATCATTTGATGATAAATTTGAAGTTTGTGGTTTAGTTTGTGTAATTCTTAAATTGTAAATTAAATTGTCCTCTAATAAGAAATTCTGTTTAAATCTGATTTTATGGTTAATTTACGCTTATATGGTACAGATTTGACAAGTCAACCAGATATGAATTTAGATAGATTCTAGTATACATGTTAGTTGAGATGAAAGTTTGCAAAAATAGCAAATGCATGATTAAGTTCTGTTGTCTAAATAATAATTATGTAAAAGTTGATTTTCTTTGTTCCATGTAATGACATATTTATACTTAAAATGCAACTTTTTCTAAAGCAAGTGTTACAGCAAAATTTCTGACTGTTTCTAACTGTTCTGATGACGATGCTGTTGCTGATTTCTGATGAACTCTTCGTTCAACTGCTGTCTGAACGGTTTAGAAAGAGTCGTTAAGTGCAAAAATGTTTTTTTGTAAAATTTTGATTTCTTTCTCATAATTACAAATTTTAAAAGTTCTGACTTCTGAAAGTGTCGCTCAGTATTGTGGGAGATAAATTTATGTTTCCTCTTTATTAATTCATTCATGCATTGCGAGGATTTATATGGCACCCCTTCAAGACAACTACACAGTAGTGCTCATGACTTCAGCGTGGCTGAAAAGGACGGTTTTCAGGCGAATATAAAAGAGTTGGTGTGGATCCTGTGGATCAAGAGCAGCATTTTCTGAAATGAGGAACAACCACTGAGAAAGCATAGCATATTCTGTTTAGTCGCTTATTCTGTAATGATGGTAAAAGAAGCCTTGCAGTCATGATGACAATTTTTGTTTACTGATCTATGAGGAATTCTAGTTCAACTGCTGTCTGAACTGCAGGCAAAGTACTAACAAGTTTCAGAACTTGCGTCTTTTAATTTTAAAATATTTTTTATATGCACTTCATGCTCTGCAAAAGAGACGATGCGTTGGCGCCTTTCAACTAATCCTATTCTAATCTAGATCCAACATGTAAACTGGAATGTACTAAAATTTGGTACAACTAGAAAGAAATTTATAAGTCCTGTATAGCATGCTCATTTGATTTAATTAAGCCTACTTCCAATATTTGGAAGATATTTGATGCAGGCAGTGCATGGCATGTTGCGTTGATAGCTTTTTGGGACAGGAACCCCTTTGCATTATGCAATTATGGCTTAACTGATAACACAAATGCATTCATACTTTAGTTAGTGCTAATTGTTGTAACTGTTGTGCATATTTTAAATTCTAAGGTGTTGTATTTTTTGTTTTACTAGCTAAGATTACACGTTGTGGGCATAGTTACTGCTGGCCTTGCATGCTCCACTATATGTCAATCTTTGATGAAGCATATGTCAACTGTCCAATATGCTATGCCAGAGTTCGGGAAAGAGACCTTAAGAGGTGAGTCTTTGTTAGGAATTTTGACTGTTTTAAGAAAAATGCTTTACTTTTACGTGCATAATTTGTAGTAAACATGTTTCTATTAGGTTGATTCTGTAATGATGGTAGAAGAAGCTTGCAGTGATGATGAAAACTTATTTTGTTTACTGATCTATGAGGAATCTTAGTTCAACTGCTGTCTGAACTGCATGTAAAGTACTGACAAATTTCAGAACTTGCGTCTTTTAATTTTAAAATATCTTTTAGAAATGCTCCTGATTCTTTCATGTACGAAAAGGCTAAGAAGTTAGTATATTAAATTTTACATGTATTAACTTCTTCATAGCAATGGTAGCCTTTTTCGACTACTCAAGATAATGCTCCTTTCTGCTCTAATTATGTTGATTGCATTTGTACTGTCGATGATTTTAGTGTTGTGGCCCTTGAGGCAAATCGATTTGAAATTGGACAAGAAATCATGATGAAATTAATGAAGAAAAGTCGGGGTCTGACTCTTGTCTCCCCTCGTTCAGCATGGAGTTCAGAAAACACAAGCCCATTTCATGTTTCAGGTAACTTTTGCATTTGACTTGAAGAAATGCCTGTACTGACTTGTGATTAATAAGTTTAAATACATATGCATTATTTAGAATTGCAGCTTTTATTACAATCCAGGCATCATGTTTTTCTTATAAATTTGGCATATGGTGAATTTGGTGATGGTCACTGATGGTGTTTTGTATCAGAGTTTGATGTCTGTTGCAGATTGGATGTTCTTTACCATAGTATTAATGTACATTTGAGACTCATTATAGCTCATCTTGTTATAATTTTTATATTCATGCAGTCACAGATATGAACTCCAAAATTGCACCAGCTACAGAAAATTAGCTACTTAAAACGTAACATTGTTGTAAGGTTTTTTAAATTTCTTCCACATACAACATTATAACGAGTTTCACATATATATAATTGTCAGGTTTATGTCCGATGATTGTTCTAACTTCATACTTTCAATATTAATATATTGCGCCTCTGAGTAGTTTCTTGAAGGGGCGCTATATAAATGCTCTGAATGAATGAATGAATGAATTAAGTACAGATTACAGTGGATAATAGTTATTTTTTATATGTTTATCTGTTAGATTCTGAAAACAGTGCTTATGCCAAAATTCTGGTTGCTGATGAAAATTACATACAGAACATTTTGGAAAGGGAAAGAGAAGAGCTTCTGATTCTGTTTGACGAGAACACACTTGATGTGAGATGTTTTACTCTTTCGTTCATTAATGTTTGACTGATCAGAAGACTTGGCAGAGATAATATATTTACATTTATTGGAGTTTACATATCTTACATTTGTAGGGCTCCAGTTACAACGTGAATGCAGTTTATGCTAATCTTTAGCACTTTGCTCCCCTCTCACCTGGGTTCTCTTCCACGGGACCTTTCGAACTTCTTTTATAAACTACTCAAGACTTTTTGTCCATGCCTTGGTCGAGAGTTCCTCTATATATTTAGTTATTTTGAGGAGGTGCTATAATAAATTCCATTGATAGATGAGGACGACAATGTATTAAAAGCGCAGTCCGTTTTGGAAGTGTTTTAAGTTATTTTCTCTAGTATCCAAATTTTGTTTGATTCGTTTCAGAGTCTGGAAGGTTCTTACATCACTGCTGCAATGAAGTCACTTGAGGTCAGTCAGAAGTTGAAGACCTCAATACTGGATATATTAAAATTTGCCACTTAATGAACGGGTCATATAATCTTAGCATAAATGAATCAGAATTGTATTAGATACAATGATACATTTGAGGAATGAACTGTAACTGATAATTAATCAATTTATTTGGTAACCAAAATTGATTCATATTGCATTTAAAAGAAATGTAATTAAAATTAAGCCTGAGATATCTGCTGAACTGTTTTTTTACAATGTGGGCATCCTGTATAAATATACAGTACATTAAACAGAATTGGAGTTCTAAGAGAAAAAATTGAACATTAACAACAGTTCTATTTAAATCCGTAGCATAAATTAAGTGTTACTTCCATCTCAAGTATTGGTGTATCTAAGGCAGAGTTGCTATATGCAAAGCAAGTCTCAATGTTTTTCGACTTCTTTAGCTTCGTGCACTGAATGTGAAGAGCGACTGCTTGCCATTTGACGAGTCTGCAAGTACAGTTCTTCCACCGAGTCTGCGGCCTGAAGATGCTTCTGCTGAAACAGCTTCCAATGTGACTGCTATAATGTCAGAACCGATTAAAGTAAATGACTGCATATATATTCTTCATTTACGCTCTAATTTTTTTGGTAATAGTAGCAAGTGTTGTTACTTTTGCCGACTAAATGAGAGCGTAACTTTTCTTAACGATAATGATTGAAATTGCCTGACTTCGTGAGGGATTTTTTCCAGATGAAGGACCAGTAACTCTAATAGAGAATAGATGGGAGTTAGTATGAGCAAAGATGCATCTTGATGCATGATAACGATGATGATGACGATGAGTTCTCTGCCTGAAGGCAGGGCTGTTGGCTTTTATGCCTCCCAGGGATGAGATAAGTGAGGTGGTTCCCATGACCATCTGGTTGCAAGACACAACATACTGCTACACCACTGCATCTTATGTACAAGATGATGTGACGCAGAAATGTCCAAAATTTGTGTTAATTTAATAATATTGGTCGCACTAACATACATCCAAACTTGTGTTTTTAAATTCGTGTGCTAACGGCGGTAAAAAGTATGCACAGCTGTTTGAGCTTTGGATTTTTAGTTTGCAAATTTGTCAATGTTGATTGTGTTAGGAATATAGTTTTTAAAGCCTCTCTTTGGAAGTATCTTTTGATAGATGTTGTATATACATACTGACTTGAAAGTTGGCACATTTTTCTCAGTATTAAACTAACAAACCTCAGCATCTTCAGTCCAAGACCCACATCCATGATGCATATATTCCTAGCAGATCACATGTAAAGTGTTTTGTTTTTACTTTTAATTTCTTGTGACTGGATCAGTGTAAGAGTAGAACTGAGTTTGCTTGGAGCTCATTGTGAATGAATGTAGTAGATGTAGGCCTCTTAGTATTTTATGCTTCTTTGTTTTTGTAGCCAACGAAAAGATATGTGTCAGCATTCAGCGATGAAGAGGAAGAAGGGCAGACAGATGATGTGCAACATAATCCCATTATGGATAATATTGGTGTTGATGCTGGTGATCAGGTAGTGGTTGGGATTAGTGATGAGGGTGCTGCAGGTTATTCTGCCGCAACTTCTTCGGATGCTTGTGGAAATGAAGAGCCAGAGGTGGTACCAGTGGAAGCTGCAGCCACGCTGCCAGAAAAGAAGAAGTTGTTCAACAAGAACAGACTCCAGAAAGCGCATTCAGAAGCCTACTTTTATCAATGTAGGTTTTGTGAAAAGTTAATTTTGTTTTTGACATCTTTACTTGGATGTGATTATGGTTTGATTGCAAGTACTATATATTTTGATTGACTAGTAGACATTCCCTTTGAAGTGAATTAAGTTATTAAATATATTTTTTTCATTGCTCCTGATGTGCAGTGACAGAACTTTGGTTGAATTTTGTGAAAATTAGTTGTAAAAAATTGCTTTTGTAGGACAATTCGTTGCGTGACTTGTTGAACTATATATAAAGCCAGCCTATTATATTAATCTTTGAGTTATCGTGTTGTTTTAATTTATTATATGATTTTTCCTTTTTTCAGCTGCTGATGGCCAACATATCTACCTTCATTCAATCAATGTCACCTGCTTGAAGGCACAGTATGGCGATATGTCGAAATGTCCGGATACGTTGACTGCTAAAATTGTTCATTTGGAACGAATCTTTATGGATGAGGTCAGTGCTTGAATATTATGGCCATTCATTAGTATATGCTAAATTGGTGCTCTTGTCATGTTAGAGTTAGACAGAATTAATTTACTTGGTTGGATGCAGTGAGTATGTAGTTAAAATCTTGCAACTTCGCTGGCGTCGTGAAGTTTCCTGAGCAATTGTGCATAGGTCCCATATAATTTTACCAGCATATCTTATACAAGATCCTGAGAGAGTGACTATGCTTTCTTCTCATGTTTTGAGAATTTAAAATTGCAAGATTTGTCTACAAACATTGGACTCTATAGAAGTACAGACATGTTGAATTTTATTTTTCTTGGCAATAATCTGGACAGTCTCAGTAAGGTATTGCTTGTGTTAAATTGGCTTAATACATACATGTATGAAATGCATGTGTTATCTGAGAGATGCCAAAATATGTCTGCTTGAATCCTGCTATAAACCTAAGGAGACAGATGATCAGAAGCTGCAACAACAAGACTAAATTGTCAATGTTTAATTGTTTAGTAATTTAAAATTTAATTTAATTAATGCTTTTTTGAATTTCTAGGACTTGCGTCATAGATATCGATGGCTTGATCATCTGCCTCTCACCTGTGAATTTATTATGGCTGAACTTGACCTTGGGCCTCCACTTGTGTCGCAGGAAGTTTTGGATCAACATCTAGGTAAGTAACTTGCATACCGTACTCCATGTGTGGTAATATTACTGTTCCAGTGATTGCTTGTACTTCTACCTATTTCAGTTTGTTTTCCATTTAGTAAAGTCTGAAGCTCAAAATTGGTTGTCTTTTGGCTCAGAAATCCATTGCACTGTGCTTATTTAATAGACAGACTTTAGGAAAGATGTGTTTTGGTATGGACAGCATTAATTAGTTGTGAAGGTGGCTTCTATTAATTGATACTTGTGGAATAGATGATTCAAAGATGTTTTCATTTCACTTTCAAGCCTGGTTTCTCAGACATCTGAAACTGGTTGTATTAAAACAAATGTAACTTTATGGATTTGAAGAGAAGCATTACTGAGTGCAGCACTATTTGTTGTATGGGTCGAATGGTGGTAGACTTACAATGAGGCGTGGATGTAATATCTCGTGTGATATGTTTTAGGGGAAATTCTGAAACGACAGCGTGAAAGAGAGAGGAAAATGGAGTATGATAACTCACGAATGAACAGAATTCAAAGCGAGTATTGTCGAAAGATGGGAATAGGTAGGAATTTTGGTTGCTCATCTAAACCTTGTGATCTCTAAACAATGTAAACATCGATATGAAACCATGCCGCTTTGAAAGCTGCTTTGCAGAGGCTTGCCTTGATACATTAATGAATACATGCCATTTTTTGCGCCAGCAGTTTGTCAACCACCTTCTGTCTTTTAATTTCATAGAAATATCTAATTCTAGAATAAGGTAATAACAGTGATGCAGATGGGGATGTTTCCAGGGTGAAACTGGTCAGAAATATATTATTCCTTCATGTCAAAGGTATGTCTGAGCTATGCTTTTGTCAAGTTTATCAAATTGTTTTCAGATCCAACTGTGCGCATTGTGAGATCGGACTTTAAAAGACGAGTCCAGCCTTCTGAAGTTACCTCCATTGAAACCGTGTTTGCCGGTGTGTTCCCACGAACAGGCCAAGCAAATCAGATGGAGAGCCCATCAGCATCGCCAGTTGCAGTCGCTTCTGGTAAGATGTGTAATATTGTAACTTTGAACATTCTACTTTTGATGTCATTCGACATCTTAAACATGATTATAATTCCAACCGATTTAGAGAACGTGTTGACGACAAAAGTTAATGTGAATTAAATTGCTTGCACGAATTTAATTTAACATTAAGTCTTCTATTCATTATCCAAAATTCATCACTACTGTCTTGATCACTGTAATTGCCTGTTGCCTGATTCCAAGTGACCTATCATTTATATAACGAATGGTTGTTACTCGTTCAAATATTCTATAATCCAGTTGTTAGAGTTAGCAAATGTGCAAAGTTGTGATTTAAGGGGCAGCTGGTTTATTGGCCTCTGTTCTTAATTCTCCTCTTGTCCCACTGGTCTTACCAGTGTCTGCACTTGTCTGTAATTGAGTTTACAACCATTTAACTTAAAAGCATAGTTAATTATTTAAAGAATATTCACTATGAAGATGCAACCGTTTGAGGCTATTCATGAATTGTTGAATCTATGGCAATATCAAATAGTTGCAGAATTATATTAATTGTTTTAATAATATTAGTTTGTCCTAATGTAGCCAAGCATCAGTGTAATAAATTCTTTTTCAGTGTCACCAAAGGAGGCTGAAGGATTGTTGTCTAGTTCAGAAGACAGCATCATTCACTCAATGCCGTCATTTGCTCAGGTTGGTTAAATATATATATATATATATAAAACATACCGTGTTCCGTAGTAACACAAGCAAAGAATATTAGTAATTTAACTTCTGAGTATGGCAGTTTGAATAAAGAGTTGAGTTTTTTGCGTTTTAAACAATGCTTTGTAAACATAATAATGTATGGCTCTGTTAGATTGTGGTGTGCATAAGTGTTTCAGTGTTGACTATTCTGTTTTGGCGAGAACTCTCTGTCAGAATGTTACATTGTGCTGGAATAGCAGTGACTTGAACAGCTTCTGACTTTTTGGTTAATACTACATTGTCATATGTTTCTGTTGTTTTTCGTAGATGATTAAAATGGGAATCATATGTTTCTGTTGTTTTTCGTAGATGATTAAAATGGGAGTGCAGAGACCAGCATCAACTGGGATTCGGGGGGAAGTGCCTTCCAGACCATCTGGTTACACAAGTGACTCGAAGGGATCGGACAGTGAAAGCGAGACGGCTCATCGAGCTCCTGAATATCGAAACACTTTCATGTTCGACATAGAAACAAAGTTGGCTGAACTGAATCGTGGTGGTGGCGGTAAGTTCATCAGCAATTTATGGACTTTGAGACTGTAATGTAATGGAAGTTTGTTATCTTAAATATCTTGCACTTGATTCGTGAGTTGGAATTGCAAGTGGTTCATATCAAGTCATGACCTTTGTGTGATTAATTGAATTTTGAACAACACGATCCTGCAAAGTATTTGATTGGTAGAGAATATTTCAACTGTGCTTAAATATGAACATATTTCTATTTTGTTGTTGTGTGGAGCGTATGGTTTAAAAGCTGGGCAACTTAAGTGTGGGATTTGGCACAGTATGAAATATTTCTATTTAAACAAAGAGCCATTGTGCTTGTAAACTTGAACTGTTGAAATTGAGTTCATGAAATTGTTAATAGTATCATTTGATTCCTAGAAACTGAGGCCGTAATTGTTTTTGTGTTTATTAATATTGTTAAAAGTTTTATTATTATTTATTGAAGACATGTCAATAAACATGAATAAATTTGCTCTAAATGCACTGTGCTGTAAATACTCATTTGCTAATTGTGACCTTAGAGTGCACAAATCTGAACACATTGTCATAATTGGAGGTTTTTTTATTAGCAGGGGCTGATGTTGCAGATTTGGGCGCTGATGGGAAAAAGAAGAAGAAAAAGCAGAAGAAAGTCCTGTTTTCATCTGGTTTTGCGTTTCATAGTGGTCACTGAAAATCATCAGGTGGACATTTCATGAGTGACTGTTTTATAGCAGACCTTTTATCTGTAGAACCCACAAACGAAAACTCATAGTTGAGCTGTTAGTTCAAAACATTGGACCACTTGAAGGAATGAGTGGTTTTTGGTGATGACATATTTTTCATTTCGGCAAGAGCTCTCTTTTACCCATGGCTGTCCTGACATGTATTGACATTTGCATGTACGAGAACGGTGTAGATCGAATTATGTAACTAGCAGTTGATAACAGTTTCGTTACACAAGTTGTTGCCTTTTCTTGTTCTGACAGTAGAGATGTGCGGACTGTTGCTTCAGTTATTGTTACGTTTACATTTTGTGCATTTCAATGTGCAGATTGGGTGATTTCTTGCTAGCTATTGGTCCCTCTGTGTGACATTGTACGTGTGTGTGTGTGAATAGTTGAAACTGACTAAAGTCTTGTTCTGTTGTGTTGGTTCACTTATCAGTTAGGCTGTTCATTAAGAATTTTTAGCCAGTATGCCACAGAATTTTTTCTTGAAGTTGAGACCCCAATTGTTTCAAAAGTCTGAGCTTGACTCCTGCAGTTCAGTTGAATTTTATTCTTGTCTTGCTTTGTTAAGATGCTGGAACAGATGAATGTACATTTGCTGTGATCTCTTGCGTCTGTCTTGCTTGAATTTGCTCTATAAATCCTTTAAAAATTTAAACTGATAAAACATATATAGCAAATGCTTCAAGTACTTTATTGTGCTTTACATAAGGACTTGTTAAACACGCAAGTTGATTTCATCATGCTAGTTACTTCATAAGTATATTTTTGAACATGTGATATCAGAATCCCGCATATCGTTCATGATAATATTCTTTTTATTGAGACAATAACCAGTCGTCAGAACACGACAGTTAACAAAATGTCATTACCTCCCTAGGTAATCTCTTTTGTTTGATCTGAATTTAGGGTGGTTTATTTAAATAAATACAGTGCTATACATTGGATAGCACTTAATAGTTCAATGTCGAGTTTTAAAAGCAATGCAGATGAAAAGTACAGCATGGTAGAAGTTAAATGCAGAAACAAGATAGCTGGTGGTCAGCAGTTGAAATTTCAAGTCTTGGCTTTTTACTGCAGCCTTTCTTGAGTAACTCTACACAGATAGACTTAACATTAGTTTGCAAACCAGGATAGTATCCTGTTGGGTTTTTTGTCATTTATCTTCATCAATGGTAGCAACCGATATGTTTTGTCATACATGTAGATACTTGTGTGGGGTTGTAAGTACGTCTAGTGCTTCTATTGGAATTGTTCTAAGCATGTTCAGTTATACATGTTTGAGCATTTTAACAAGACTGCTTTGAGTATTGGAAGTGTGGAACTTTAAATACTGACTCTAATTCAATTACTTTTTTTAGATTTATGGTCCAGTGCTGATATAAACTGCTAGATAGCAGTCATAGCACTGAATGGTTGCTAGAGGAAGCTAGGAAACTAATCCATTGGAGAAAGTTGGTCAAAATCCTCTGATCCATCCATAGGTCGGAAAAACCTAGCTTCAATGACGTTGAAGAACTGAAGAAATACAGAACATGACATCTAACGTGTTATTTCAATATCGTATAGCTTACCCGTAACCTTACTTCTTTTATTGATACTATAGATCAGTGACCGAACCCTTAGGGTTCGATGAGCCAGTGCCAGAGGTTCGTCGGAGGTCCTCTGAAATATTATACATATTCAGGGTCAGTGAGTGTGAGTGTTTTTATTGTTTCCAAACGGCAACAACAAAGAACACATTAGGATGCAATTGGTATTGTTGGTACGGTTAGTTAACTGTTAGTAGTTCATGTATTGAATGTATTAATATTGTATCACATTTTGATACAATTTTTAAACTTTCCTTTTGTTCCCATTAGTTAAAAAATATTGTTCAAACTTGAGCGGTTCGGTGAGTGGTCATGGATTTCTCTTCGGGTTCGGCTCCCTTGAAAAGATTAAGAACCACTGCTACAGATAAATGCTTGTGTTTGCTATCGGCAGGGCTCTGTGGTAGCCTACAACATGTTGAAAACCTTTAGGAATAATTTTTTTAGGCTGGGTAAAAGTGCTGAAATGTGTGATCAGGTTGAAAGACGTTCCATACGAATTGTGGTTTTCTGCAAATTGAAAGACCAACATTATACAATGGTATAGTATAGGCCTACTAACTTTAATCTCAAGTGCTTTAATCTCAAGTGTTAAATGGGCAATTTTCAGATAGACCAATAGTATCAAAGTATCATCTGTTGCATCTTGAATAAGCAACCTAATAGTCCAATGTAGGACGTTGTGGGCATCCTCTGAGAGGTGGATGTTGGGTATACGCAGTGCTTAGTAACCAGTTTTTGCTCATAATGTGCGACCACTTCGTGTTGGACCAAATCCTTGAACCCAGAACAACTTGCTTCAATGAGGTCTGAATAATCTCGCCATGAAGCGGTACTTGCGGACTCAGGGAAAGTGTTGGTATTCTCCCTGACCTATCGGATTGATTCACGAGGTCCAAAATATTGTGCTTGCATCCTGTGAGGGAAAAGGTTCAGACGTAGCCTATGCATCTAAATCACGTACATTAAGGTGAATAATTAATTATATCAGATCTACTGTTCGAAGAGTACGTATTCAAAGGGATGATATAGCTAAAGGCGGACATTAGGTTGAAGGGAGGGGTAAACTAAAGTATGCCGTGTTTTATATACGACCTTGACTGGTCATTGCTATGACCCCTTGACCCACCAGTGGCCCATATGGTCTGCATGTTGTTGTCTGTGGAATATCTCATTGTCTTCATTCCGTTCAGATGATAATCAATTCTCTGTTAGACGATCGACGACGAACTCGGTCGATGTTGTTGATGATGATGATGATGATGTGCGGACGATGAAGTGGACATGATGCTGTACCGTGCACCACCCACCCACCGTTTCGTCGGCCCCAACAGGGCCACTGGTGACCCTACGCCAACCGACGCTGTCCTTGACCCAGGGTCAAGGTCAACGTACGAATACGAGTCCGTGTCTCCGGCTGACGACGCTCCTGGCGACACCGAAGAAGCATCTGGACATCGAACGAGGTAGGTCGTGTGTCGCCCGATGACCGACCTTGACCCACTGTGACCCGTCGCCATTATAGGTCGCCTCTGCTCGATGTCCATGTCCAGCAGTCGTCTGCTATCGTCGTGCATCGACCCTCCTGGGGTCGTCGTCGTCTCTGGCCTCGTCAGGGTCTGAGTCGAGTCACGTGGCTTCAGCGGTTGGTAGGCAATCTCCATCATTGCACCCGACTTCACCCTCTTCATCTCCGACCGGGTGAGCGAGCCACCGCGACGGTAGATGCCGCCCGTGGGCGGATGAGGCCCATCACCGTCCGCCGAGGCTGCGTTGAAGCGGTACGACGTCATGGCGCCGTAGTTGACGGGCGAGGAGCGAGACCCGTAGACGGCCGCGTGGCTGGCATTCGCCGTCGCCTGGAGAGAGACGGAGCTGGCGCGACGCTTCATCGACGGACTGCGGTCTAGGCTGTCGAGCGGCGTCGTCGTCTGGCGGTCGATGGACGCGTCACCGACGGCAGAGGCGGCGGTGGCGGCGCCTCCTCCTCCTGCTCCTCCTCCTGCTCCGTCCATCTTGATCATCGACTCGCGCTTCTTCGTTCTGACGGCCAGACGCTTTCGATAGACGATGACGGAAGTGGTAAGGAGGGTGAAGAATAAGATGGCTCCACCACATGCACCGCACACCATTAGCGCCGTCGAAAAACCTAAAACAAACGCCGATCGTTTTTAATGGCGGTTAAGATGGATGGCGCTTTGATACATTGTGAGATCACGTGTAGGCTTTGTAGACTATACATGCTTGTACAATGTGCACTGACTAACATTGTAGTCTATTATACACAGCTAAGGAACCTACTTACGTAATTTATGTTTGGGTCGGGAGAGAATTTTTTTTGGGTCTGTAGCGAATGTATGTTTGGGTCGCGGGTGCGCTCCTGAAATGTAACATTGAAGGGGCTTCATAGAAATCTCGGTAATGAGTATATGCATGTATTTATGTAGGCCTACAATAAACCGTTTCGACATCTCAACTTCCGGCTACCGGAAGTGGTCTTGTTAAGCCGTTTTGACCTCTCTAACCTATTTATAGGTCACGGCTACAGGAAGTTGTCTAATTGTCACCTACAAACTCTATTGCAACAATGGTAGCCTATAGGCTAATTTAGCTTTGTAGGCCTGTGGGGGCTCAATGACAGGTAGACTACATAGGCCTAACTGAACTTACAAGGGTTATACAAAATCGTTCCGTTTTAAGCTTCATAAGGGCCTCATCGTCAGAAAACTGATGGAAGAGAAGAAAGAAGAAGAAGTTCCGTTTTCACCTCTTCAAAATTGTGGGATAGGCTCACGTGTAAAAATAAGTATGTAGGCTAAAATGTAGCCTAGACCTATTAATCATAGATCTAGTATTCTAGTACATAAGTTAGGCTACAGACAAATGCCGTGCAAATAAAATGGCGTAGAAATCTAGATGGCTATAATAGGCATGTATACGGCCTAACGAGACTATATTATTTTTAGTAGGCCTAATTGGTTGATTGCGATACTTACATCCTTCTTCGTCGCTCTGGTCGTACGCTCCACAGTTTGGTACGCTGTTGCATCGCAGAGACTTAGCAATGCAGTACCGTGGAAGTGGATTGCACAGCAGTTCCGATGTATCGATGCAGTACTCGCCTCCTTTGCAGTGAAAGTCATTGCAGCTCTGCTCACCTGCAAAAACACATCTAGGCATAACTATCGCTCGACGAGTTTATCGAATCAATCTATCAAGACCTACTCTTGTTTTTTTAACCATAATAGGCCGACGTACGTAGACGCAACATATAAAAGAAAAATTATTAGGTCTGCTTGGGTTAAATGAGGCATTCTCGATGCCACACTTCAACTGTGTTCTTTAAGAGAAAACAAGCTACAAAATTACGTTTGTCTTTTGCTGCTGTCCTAGCCTAACGATTTTATAAACATGTTGTGACCAGATAGCCAGAGAGAAAAAACGCATGACATTACTAGGTCTAGGTCTAATTGAGTAGCCTATGCAAAAGGAACGGGGAAAGATGTGCATTGTGCATGTGAACACGTTTTACAGTAGGCTATAGACTGTTTGAATCAGCGTAACATAAGCTTATTTAAAAACAAAACAAGGAACTGAAGACCGATCTATAGCAATTAATACGAAAAGAAGTCAAGACTAGCGCGGCAGTTTAACGACAATCCTAATCAGCATTATAAGATGGCGGCTACGACGGTAACGAGGGCGCAGCCGGTTGGTAAGAAGACCCGGACTGTAGCGCATTATAAATAGGAGCCAAACCGTCATTGTATGCATGCATACGCATGAGCATAGCAGCAATGGACAGTTTGCTGTTGCTGGCTTCTGCTGATAGACCAGAGCAGATGATCGATGAAGAGCATAAAATTAATGCCCTCTTAACCCTTTAATACCGGAGGGTATAAGATTTTCCATACCATTTACTACCATCTCGGCATTAAAGGGTTAAACTCGCTATTTACGACACCGCTTCCGTATAATCAGGGCTGAAAGTGAGCCGGGTCTGTCCGGGTCTGAGACCCGGCATCGATTTTGGAGACCTCCTGTTGCCGGGTCTCAGCCGGGTCGCAACGTGGCTCAGCCTCTTCAAAGCAAAAGGCTGAAAATGTCTAAAACGGCTTACTTCGTAATAAGAAAACTAGACAATAACCAACTGGGCAACAAAATCAACTATATTATCATAGTGTAGATGCTTATGCCATTGGCGGCACCAGGGGAGGGGTTAGGGGCTAAGCACCTAAATGTGACTCAGCCTCATCCCAAAGCAAAAGGCTGAAAATTTCTAAAACGGCTTACTTCGTAATAATAAGAAAACTAGACAATAACCAACTGGGCAACAAAATCAACTATATTATCATAGTGTGGATGCTTATGCCATTGGCGGCACCAGGGGAGGGGTTAGGGGCTAAGCACCTAAATGTGACTCAGCCTCATCCCAAAGCAAAAAGCAAGGAATGTCCAATGTATCGGCTTAAAAGTTATTATTATCTTATTGTCGGACCTCAACTGTGGCGGACGGTCACACATCGACTCACATGTGAGACATCAATTGCCACTGGGCTCGACTCCCGTACATCGACTCTCTCTGCGACTCAACACTAGCAATGCATGCATACAGTCCTCTTATTTATACTGTAATGGTACCGGCCGGTCTGAGGTCCGAACCGGTCTGGAAGAGGGAAGAGGACTGGAGGTTTCGAACTGGCGGGGGAAGGGGCTGAGATCCGGACCAGTCTGAGCCCGGGCTAGGTCCGAGGCGGCGGAGGGAAAGAGGCTGAGGTCTGCGCGGGGGTCAAGGGGACTGAGGTCCGGACCGGTGTGAGTCCGGGCTGGCGGAGGAAGGGGGCTGAGGTTTGGCCCGGTGTGAGTCCGAGCTGGCGGGAGAATGGTGTTGAGCCCAGGTTGGCGGAAGAAGGGGATGAGATTCACAAGGACAGCAATTTTGAATTTCTCTACAATAGCGTGCCGATGCTTATGCTAATAGAATGTGCCGCAGACCGTGATGAGGTTATGTGCATCATGTCCGGCCCGCCGGCCTGCTGAGGGACTACGCCGGTAGTTCTACACAACTATACATTGGGAAATGGGGTGTTCATTTAGCAACATCAGTCATAGGTGGAGACTTGGGGGCCAGGGGACGATACACGAGACCCCGAAGTTTGTGATTGTGGACGGAGATGCTGTTACCCCAATATTTCAAAAATATCTCGAAAATGTCATTTAAAGTTTCTAGAGTGTTATCTACTGTTTATCCATCATGAACAATTTTGCTAGGACGACAGCAAAACTGGTATACCCTTGCAGTGTGGAATTTGATAATTTATACAACATGGAGGAACATGATTGAACTCATAAAACAAATTTTCTTTCAGCAATGAAATAATTATGAGAAATTTGTTAAGACGATAGCTTAAAATGTTACCATTAAAGTGCTGATATCCAAAAAATTTAAACAATGACCTATACAAGGGGACACTTTTGAAGTCATAATCCACGACTTTCAGCATTGAAATGATGAGCTATTTAGTAAAAATGACAACCCAAATGCTATTATTGCAATGTGGAAATGTAACGGCCTGCTGCCCCCTCGTAAGAAAACCACGTGACCTCGGGTCCCACCCCTGGTGTCGCTCTTCAGCCTCCCAAGTGGTAGGTGCCCGCCCTAGGTTTTTAAGTGAGGCGCCGCACTGTTGAAGGGGTTCTCTGTCGTCAGGGAACTCTACAGGTCCATCTAAGTAGGTAAGATCCATGGCAGCTAACGCTTTCCCTGTGGTAAAGTTATAGATTAGGGTTGGGTCTTCCACCTCAGGACAGGGATGTCTCTCATTGGTACCAGGAATGGCTTCGGTCGAGTGGCGACATATGTCAGCGGTCCTCGGTCTGAGGACGACGGCTTCCCCTAACGGAAGCCCATCAGGGTTCAACTCCCAGTAGGGTACTATAGCTTATCCTGGCCCACCCCCTGGGCCAGGTCCCAAACCAGGCGATGGGCCAGGTCCCAAACCAGGCGATGGGCCAGGTCCCAAACCAGGCGATGGGCCAGGTCCCAAACCAGTTGATGGGCCAGGTCCCAGACCAGATTATTTTTACACACGGCTGTTTTCCCGGAAGTCCGAGAACCGGAAGTGCAAGAACCGGAAGTGTGAAACCGGAAGCGGCGCTGGGAATGCTGGGAAATGCGGTGACCTTACAATGCATTCGGACTTAGCCATTTTTGCTCTTGTAGAAAAATTTTTTTCATTCGGTGTGGTGAACTTAGCAAATGTCGACCTTACAGAGCATTGGGACTTAGAATATTTTGCTCAAAAAAATTTTTTAATTAAAATCTTGTTGAATTTAGAAAATTTTAAATTAAAATCTTGTTGGACACAAAAATGTTTTTGAACTAAAATTTTGTTGGACTTAGAAATTTTTTTTTGAACTAAAATCTTGTTGAACTTAGCCAATTTTCGACCTTGCAGTGCATTCGGACTTAGTCATTTTTGCTCTTGTAGAAATTTTTTCATTCGGTGTGGTGAACTTAGCAAAAGTCGACCTTACAGAGCATTTGGACTTAGAAACTTTTACTCCTGTAGTGTGGCGAACTTAAAATTTTTTCATTCAACGTGTTGAACTTAGTCAATTTTCGCCCTTACAGGGCATTCGGACTTCTAGTCATTTTTGCTCTTGTAGAAATTTTTTCATTCGGTGTGGTGAACTTAGCAAAAGTCGACCTTACAGAGCATTTGGACTTAGAAACTTTTACTCCTGTAGTGTGGCGAACTTAAAATTTTTTCATTCAACGTGTTGAACTTAGTCAATTTTCGCCCTTACAGGGCATTCGGACTTAGTCATTTTTGCTCTTGTAGAATTTTTTTTCATTCGGTGTGGTGAACTTAGCAAATGTCGACCTTACAGAGCATTTGGACTTAGAAACTTTTACTCCTGTAGTGTGGCGAACTTAAAATTTTTTTCATTCAACGTGTTGAACTTAGTCAATTTTCGCCCTTACAGGGCATTCGGACTTCTAGTCATTTTTGCTCTTGTAGAAATTTTTTTCATTCGGTGTGGTGAACTTAGCAAATGTCGACCTTACAGAGCATTTGGACTTAGAAACTTTTACTCCTGTAGTGTGTCGAACTTAAAAATTTTTTCATTCAACGTGTTGAACTTAGCCAATTTTCGCCCTTACAGGGCATTCGGACTTAGAAATATTTGCTCTTGTAGAAATTTTTTCATTCTGCATGTTGAACTTAGCCAATTGTCGACCTTACAGGGCATTCGGACTTAGACATTTTTGCTCTTGTAGAAATATTTTCATTCGGTGTGGTGAACTTAGCAAATGTCGACCTTACAAAGCATTGGGACTTAAAAACTTTTACTCCTATAGTGTGTCGAACTTAGAACTTTTTTCATTCAGCGTGTTGAACTTATCCAATTTTCGACCTTACAGGGCATTCGGACTTAGTCATTTTTGCTCTTAGAAATTTTATTTTTCATTCGGTGTGGTGAACTTAGTAAATGTCGATCTTACAAAGCATTGGGACTTAGAAACTTTTACTCTTGTAGTGTGCCGTACTTAGAAATTTTTTCATTCAGTGTGTTGGTCTTAGTCAATTTCATTCTTACAGAACATTCGGACTTAGAATTTTTTTTTTCTCTTGCAGTGTATCGAACTTAGAATTTTTTTTTGCCCAATGTGTTCGAACACATAAAATTTTGCTCTTGCAATACATTCAGACTTAGAAATTTTACTCTTGTAGTCTGTTGGACTTAGAAAATTTCAATGCAACTTAGTATTCCAAAAAATCTGCATTCGTCTGCTAAGTATCACGCGTCTGCTAACCCTAATACGCATTGCAACGCGTCGTTCGTAACCCTAACATGCATTTCTTTGCATGTTATTTTCGTACTTTACTAAAATTGCTGACGTCGCACAAATATTGAACTCCTTTGTTTGTATAAGTCTAAGAATATGCACTCCTCCCCCACCCCTTTACTTCACGAACTTAGCACACGCAACCCTAAAAGACTTGTAATTTGATGTTTTGGAATACTAAGTTGCATTACTTCACTCACAACATACGTTTCATGTGTTTTGTACTTAGTAAATTTACAAGTTTGCCTTCGTACAATTGCAAAAGTTCATGTCTTGCTTTGAAAAGAATCAAAAATTACAAGTCCTGCCTGCACATACAACTATAATACTTATCATTTTGTAAGTGACAAGATTCACTTCGTACTCCTTTGGCAACATATGGTTCAAACATCAAGGTCGAAATTTTCTAAGTCCAACAGACTACAAGAGTAAAATTTCTAAGTCTGAATGTATTGCAAGAGCAAAATTTTATGTGTTCGAACACATTGGGCAAAAAAATTTCTAAGTTCGATACACTGCAAGAGAAAAAAAAAAATTCTAAGTCCGAATGTTCTGTAAGAATGAAATTGACTAAGACCAACACACTGAATGAAAAAATTTCTAAGTACGGCACACTACAAGAGTAAAAGTTTCTAAGTCCCAATGCTTTGTAAGATCGACATTTACTAAGTTCACCACACCGAATGAAAAATAAAATTTCTAAGAGCAAAAATGACTAAGTCCGAATGCCCTGTAAGGTCGAAAATTGGATTAGTTCAACACGCTGAATGAAAAAAGTTCTAAGTTCGACACACTATAGGAGTAAAAGTTTTTAAGTCCCAATGCTTTGTAAGGTCGACATTTGCTAAGTTCACCACACCGAATGAAAATATTTCTACAAGAGCAAAAATGTCTAAGTCCGAATGCCCTGTAAGGTCGACAATTGGCTAAGTTCAACATGCAGAATGAAAAAATTTCTACAAGAGCAAATATTTCTAAGTCCGAATGCCCTGTAAGGGCGAAAATTGGCTAAGTTCAACACGTTGAATGAAAAAATTTTTAAGTTCGACACACTACAGGAGTAAAAGTTTCTAAGTCCCAATGCTCTGTAAGGTCGACATTCACTAAGTTCACCACACCGAATGAAAAAATTTCTAAAAGAGCAAAAATGACTAAGTCCGAATGCACTGCAAGGTCGAAAATTGGCTAAGTTCAACATGCTGAATGAAAAAATTTTTAAGTTCGCCACACTACAGGAGTAAAAGTTTCTAAGTCCAAATGCTCTGTAAGGTCGACATTTGCTAAGTTCACCACACCGAATGAAAAATTTTCTACAAGAGCAAAAATTGCTAAGTCCGAATGCCCTGTAAGGGCGAAAATTGGCTAAGTTCAACACGTTGAATGAAAAAAATTTTAAGTTCGCCACACTACAGGAGTAAAAGTTTCTAAGTCCAAATGCTCTGTAAGGTCGACATTTGCTAAGTTCACCACACCGAATGAAAAAATTTCTAAAAGAGCAAAAATGAAGTCCGAATGCCCTGTAAGGGCGAAAATTGACTTAAGTTCAACACGTTGAATGAAAAAATTTTAAGTTCGCCACACTACAGGAGTAAAAGTTTCTAAGTCCAAATGCTCTGTAAGGTCGACTTTTGCTAAGTTCACCACACCGAATGAAAAAATTTCTACAAGAGCAAAAATGACTAAGTCCGAATGCACTGCAAGGTCGAAAATTGGCTAAGTTCAACAAGATTTTAGTTCAAAAAAAATTTCTAAGTCCAACAAAATTTTAGTTCAAAAAATTTTTTGTGTCCAACAAGATTTTAATTTAAAATTTTCTAAATTCAACAAGATTTTAATTAAAAAATTTTTTTGAGCAAAATTTTCTAAGTCCCAATGCTCTGTAAGGTCGACATTTGCTAAGTTCACCACACCGAATGAAAAAAAATTTTCTACAAGAGCAAAAATGGCTAAGTCCGAATGCATTGTAAGGTCACCGCATTTCCCAGCATTCCCAGCGCCGCTTCCGGTTTCACACTTCCGGTTCTTGCACTTCCGGTTCTCGGACTTCCGGGAAAACAGCCGTGTGTAAAAATAATCTGGTCTGGGACCTGGCCCATCAACTGGTTTGGGACCTGGCCCATCGCCTGGTTTGGGACCTGGCCCATCGCCTGGTTTGGGACCTGGCCCATCGCCTGGTTTGGGACCTGGCCCAGGGGGTGGGCCAGGATAAGCTATAGTACCCTACTACTCCCCTTCAACAGATTCTTTAAATGCCCCAGCCTTCGGTGCGATCGACCCTTCCCTTCTCTTTTCCTGCATTACCTCACCTTCCTCGAGTCTGTCAGGGGTTCCTCCCTTCTCCCGCCCGGTTATGTATTCCTCTAAATCCTCATCAGAGTCATCCTCAGGCCTTATAGACGTTTCCATCATTCAATGATTTATTAACGTCTGATTTGATATATTTAATTAAGCAATTCAACTGATTATAACTGACAAACAGGGTTAACAGTTAACATACGTGACTAGGCCTAAATATTGATCTTTATTAAGTGTTCAGTGTCTTTTTACTCCAGCGGAATTAAAGCAGATAATCAACAGGCGTGCGTAACCTTGTTTCTAGTAATCACGCTCGATTATTAACACTATGCTCAACAATTACATTCCGGTTCGATTCGTATCGACCGTTATTCCACATCAACATAAATTTCAATTCTTATCATCAGTTATCGAACATTATCCTTAGTTTCAATTAATTAACTCTAATTGGTTTCGGATTCTGTTATGGAGCAATTAGATTATTTTATACTTCCCTTCCTTTCCGTGCAATTTTGAGTCAGAGTCGAAATTCGTATATGTAAAGAAGATCAGGTCACTTCTTGCCGAATATATGCATATATGTCATCAAAGATTCACAAAGAACCAGTCGCAAACGGTGCCAAAACCCGTTGCTCCGTCAGCGATATCTTCTTATTCATAAAATCAGGCAATCAGCCACCAAACTAACAATTTCAGACCCAAAAACTGCACAAATTCTTGTCTTCACGAGCCGACTTCCTACCCTGATGAAAACCTGAGATCGACTGCGCTTTTCGGCGGTTGCGGCGGTCACGTGGGCCGCGTCGACCAATCAGCGACTTACACGTCGGCAGAATCTAAAAATAGAGTGTCGCAATGCGACACTCTCTGTTGCAGCGAAGTACTGCACCGGAGCCCAGTTCTAAAGCGGCTAAATCCGGAGGCCGGTCGCAAAATAATTAGTAAGTAAGTACGCCGAGCGGCCTAAAAGGACGTTAAATTGTAGCGGCCTCATAGGACGTTACACACCCTCCCACTTAATCCAATTTTCCACCTTAATGGAAAATTTCCAGAATAGGATCCGAAACCAAACAATATAAACAAGCAATCCTTAACTAACACCTGATATAACATAAGTTGTACCGACAACCCCGGTATGCTTAGGTAGAAGGGTTCATGCCCAAAAAAATTTATCAAGTCTAAACTTATGCACATCACGAAACTGACATCAGCAATTTAAGAGTATCACAAAGAATCTCTGTGCTGGAAATTACTCTCAGTCTAAATGAATCAAGTTTACCGTTAGCACAATTTTAAACTTATCATTCCTAATCCTTCAATTGCTCGGAGCCACTTACTAGGATAATTAATTGTCTTCCAAACACAAAATTCCCTGCTCCGGCACCAATTCTTACTAAACTATTATGCTAACAACTCAGCACATTAAAACTCGATTTAACAGATTACCAATAACTATGAACCAAATATACGTTACACAATAAAAGAAGGCTATTTCTTTTAGATTCTATCCTCTCCCGTAACCAAAGAGATTTCTGAGAAAACTCTGTTCCTTAACTCAGCATAAAATCGCTATCAGCGATGGGAAGTCAACACTTCATTACCCACCTTACACGTTACACTAGGGCTGAACTATTAAGCAAAGGCTTTACTGCTTAGTGAAGCATACCCAAGCCACACTAGGACTGATTTCTCCATGACCTATGTAATAGTCTTTCGACGTCCACCTTACAGGACGGAGCATAACAGAGCAGACCTTCCGGAACTAGCAAACAAAGGATTTACTATTCAGGGAAACATACCCAAGAAGCTAGTACGGATTTCTCCCTGACTTATGCAATAGACTTTCTACATCCACCTTACAGGACGGAATATAATAGAATAGACTTGTAACGCTGTCTGGACAATTACAACCCACTATTCTACATCCGAACCCTGCCTTCACTAACCGTATAGAATTCAAAATAGCAAATAATCTCATCGTAGATTATACAATTAATCATGGTTATGCAATCACATCTTCTATACTACATACAAGCACAGCAATCTTGCCCTTCTTCGTGGCAACAAAGAAAACAATGCAAGTAAAACTACAAGTAAACAATTCTTACCTACCCCCATGATCTAACCTAGATCAAGTCTAGAAACAAAACGTTATATGTATTTGTTCTCATCCAAAGGAACTGAAATCAGGCTTCTCGCCAAAGCCTAAACCGATCGCCATTATGCGATATTATCTTACACTACATACATGTAACGTTACCTATATCTTACGGGGCGAACAATGTTCCTGCGAGGTCTCGCATCGGACATTAATTCCTCAACTTCAGGATTATTCAATCCATTCAAGGTCTCCAAATCTAAAGGATCTATGGGAAACCTAGCGGGTTTCACTCTCATATCATACCAAAAATTTCTGTTAGTGACATGGCGCTGCATAAATCTTCGAGCAATTTCAAAGTTATTTTGCACATTATCAATTTGATTCACAACAAAATCATCGGTATTAGACAAAGCATTTGCAACTTGAACATCTCCTAAAACAAAATCAATCGGCATGCACAGCTTTCTTGACAGGTACAGCCGGTTAGGAGTGAATCCGGTGCTTTCACTTTCACTTGCTCGATAGGCGGCGAGGACGTAGGGAAGATGCACATCTTCCGAAGAGAAGTCGGTGAGAACAGACGGAAGATGTACACCAACGGAGGGAGGGCTGGCGAAGCCGGGTGAAGGATGCACATCCTCGTTAGAAGGATTCCGGGCTACCACCTTAGGAGGGAGTAGATTCGAAGCGAAGTTCGACGACTCGGAAGTTTCCGCCAGGCGTGGAGTTCCGGTTCCTGCGCGTTCCGGCTGGCTGGTCCATGACTCCTCAGAAGTTTCCGAATTCGGTTGCACGACATGGATTTCTTCCTTTCTTCCATGGTCACGAGAAGCTACTATTCTGCGACACAGTCTCACACGTGGCTTGCAATGAACGTCGAATCGGTGACTTCCCGCCAGAATCCAGTTGCGACCGACATGCCAAAGTACATTTTCGTCTTTCATCCAGGAAAGTCCAAGGATCAGTTCAGATA
This sequence comes from Lumbricus rubellus, assembly GCA_945859605.1. Taxonomy (NCBI): domain Eukaryota; kingdom Metazoa; phylum Annelida; class Clitellata; order Crassiclitellata; family Lumbricidae; genus Lumbricus; species Lumbricus rubellus. Next base: position 52,133,952 of record OX243811.1, on the reverse strand, counting down.
CCTGTTCTGTGACCAAACAGGGAATCTGGAATTCATGACCGTCGATTTGCAGTTTCAGTATTGTCTCTCCCACAACACGAATAGCAGACCCGTTAGCAGCTAACAAGGACTGTTCAGAATTCTGCACAGCTTTAGGGTCTACCAGCGAAGCAGGACATAATGTCATTTCGCAGCCAGAGTCAAGCAAGGCTAGGAGGGATCTTCCATTCAGTTTCACCGACAGGTAGGCATCATTTCTACCCTGGACGTGTCTAACATTACCTTCACGATTCCCGGCGGTTTCTTCGAATTCTTCATCCGCTGGCGACCTCTGGGGACGTTCTGGACAAACGCGAGCCAAATGTCCCGGTTGATTGCAATCATAGCAGCGACGATTGTCCCGTTTCACCCGAGGAAAGTTATTGTCTCCATTTCGGTTCCATTGTTGATTGTTGGTTCCTGTTCCTCTCCAAGGTGGTGATGAACGTTGCGGCTGCCATTGCCGAAACTGACCCTCAGTTGAAGTAGCACTCAACTGGTTCTGGAACATTTCTTTCATCTGTCGGGTCAGCGTCTCTTGCATCTGGTTGAATTTTTCGTCGAGGTTGAAGTCCACTTCCCTCACTGTCTTGATGCGACCCGGTCGACGGTCGTGGAACCCGGTGGTGTCTTCATCAGCGCGGCGGTAGCCTTCCAACCGGAGAGCGATTTTGTAGGCGCTATCTAACGTGGTTGGTTCTCGCTCTCGTACCTTCAGAGCCAGGCCCTTGTCGGACCGTGCATCAAGAAAAGCTCGAATAGCTATTGTCTCACTGTGCGCGGACGACGGTCCTGGGAAAGCTAAAATCATAAGCTTTCGGATGTCTTGTACGAGCTGACCGAGATCTTCACCCGATTTCTGACGGCGAGTATTCAGTTTGGTTTGGTACAAGGCTGCCTGGTCCGAACTTCCGTATCGTAGTCGTAGACGGTCGACTAGATCGGTGCAGGTGGTGATGGCTTCCGAGTCGAATTCATGCAGAAGTTGGTCTACCGGTTCTACTAGCGCACACGTAAGTTGGGCCAGTTTTTCCTCTTCACTCCAACGGTTACTTTTCGAACATACTTCGAACTTCTTAAGGAACACTTCTACTGAGGTCTTACCGTTGTATCGGTCCAGCTTCATTCGCGATGTCATTCTTCTATCTGGAAAATTTGAATATTCAGTTTGTAGTTTCCCAGCAGGTTCTTTCCTTTCACGAGCAATTGGTTCAGATCGAGACGGTTCGACAGTGTCCTTTTTCGGCGACAACTCTCGAGCATAAGAGCTGACAATTGTGGGCGGTTTTTCAGAGGCAACACCGCTCCCGAGTATGAACGGATTAGGCAGTTCATCTTTGGGACCACCGGCGACAATCGGTTTCATCGTTGGCCACTGCATTAATTGTTTCGCCAGGGCAACCTGTTCATTGTACGAGACTGGACCGTAGTAGGGCACGAAGATGGGCTGTACTTTCTCAGGAGGTAAGTATTCGTAGCTCTGGGTAACCTGAGTTTTTAGCGACGAAGACATCATTGACATTATCGGCCGACTCGAAGATGTCGTCAGGAGGGGCATTCGAGGAATCGAAGCAGAAGCGAAAGCGATCCTTTCTGGTTCAGGTTTCATTTCACGTACCTGGACGTCGTGCACACCCACAATCTTCGAAGAGATGATTCGTGGAGGAATTTCGGTTGACCGTCGAAGATCTTCAGCTTCAGTATTCATGAATTGGTACGACGAGTATGGGAAGGTGGCAGCCCGTGGAGTTGCAGTTGACATGGGACGACGAGGATGTGCATCTCGTGGACCCCAGTCGTACTCTCGTGTGAACGACAAATCCCCATTTGATTTATCTACAACTAACATTCCAGAGTTAGTACATGTTTTCAAACAGTCTTGCCCTATAGCTATCGCATTTGAATCGAGCACAAATCGATGTGGAGGCCGCATATCAGTTACTTCTGAGTCTTCACTATTGCATTTCAATTGTTCGGTTATATCATTATTTAACCTGTTTTGTTTCTTGCGCATATACGACTCATAGTCAAAACTTTCATAAATCGTGTTTAAATCTCTATTCAATCGGACCTGAACGTCAGCTGCATTTGAGCCTAATTGTTCCCCACTAATTCTAGTGTCAATTGTATTTGCACTAGGTTGGACCTGAACCTCTGTATCTGACCTTAACTTTAAAACCTCACTTAGTCTAGGACCAAATGTACCTGAGCTTGCTTTTACCCCACTTAGTCTGGTATCAATTGTAACGGCCTGCTGCCCCCTCGTAAGAAAACCACGTGACCTCGGGTCCCACCCCTGGTGTCGCTCTTCAGCCTCCCAAGTGGTAGGTGCCCGCCCTAGGTTTTTAAGTGAGGCGCCGCACTGTTGAAGGGGTTCTCTGTCGTCAGGGAACTCTACAGGTCCATCTAAGTAGGTAAGATCCATGGCAGCTAACGCTTTCCCTGTGGTAAAGTTATAGATTAGGGTTGGGTCTTCCACCTCAGGACAGGGATGTCTCTCATTGGTACCAGGAATGGCTTCGGTCGAGTGGCGACATATGTCAGCGGTCCTCGGTCTGAGGACGACGGCTTCCCCTAACGGAAGCCCATCAGGGTTCAACTCCCCTTCAACAGATTCTTTAAATGCCCCAGCCTTCGGTGCGATCGACCCTTCCCTTCTCTTTTCCTGCATTACCTCACCTTCCTCGAGTCTGTCAGGGGTTCCTCCCTTCTCCCGCCCGGTTATGTATTCCTCTAAATCCTCATCAGAGTCATCCTCAGGCCTTATAGACGTTTCCATCATTCAATGATTTATTAACGTCTGATTTGATATATTTAATTAAGCAATTCAACTGATTATAACTGACAAACAGGGTTAACAGTTAACATACGTGACTAGGCCTAAATATTGATCTTTATTAAGTGTTCAGTGTCTTTTTACTCCAGCGGAATTAAAGCAGATAATCAACAGGCGTGCGTAGCCTTGTTTCTAGTAATCACGCTCGATTATTAACACTATGCTCAACAATTACATTCCGGTTCGATTCGTATCGACCGTTATTCCACATCAACATAAATTTCAATTCTTATCATCAGTTATCGAATATTATCCTTAGTTTCAATTAATTAACTCTAATTGGTTTCGGATTCTGTTATGGAGCAATTAGATTATTTTATACTTCCCTTCCTTTCCGTGCAATTTTGAGTCAGAGTCGAAATTCGTATATGTAAAGAAGATCAGGTCACTTCTTGCCGAATATATGCATATATGTCATCAAAGATTCACAAAGAACCAGTCGCAAACGGTGCCAAAACCCGTTGCTCCGTCAGCGATATCTTCTTATTCATAAAATCAGGCAATCAGCCACCAAACTAACAATTTCAGACCCAAAAACTGCACAAATTCTTGTCTTCACGAGCCGACTTCCTACCCTGATGAAAACCTGAGATCGACTGCGCTTTTCGGCGGTTGCGGCGGTCACGTGGGCCGCGTCGACCAATCAGCGACTTACACGTCGGCAGAATCTAAAAATAGAGTGTCGCAATGCGACACTCTCTGTTGCAGCGAAGTACTGCACCGGAGCCCAGTTCTAAAGCGGCTAAATCCGGAGGCCGGTCGCAAATTAATTAGTAAGTAAGTACGCCGAGCGGCCTAAAAGGACGTTAAATTGTAGCGGCCTCATAGGACGTTACAGAAATTTTAAAAAAATTCATGAAAATCGTTCATAACAGTTAGCAAACAAGAGCCTGAAACGTGCTCCTGTCGAAGTGTCGATGTCAACAGCGAAAAACTCCTGGCGCCGCCACTGGTTGTACTCGTAAAACTCCCTACATAAGACATGCCCCTATGATTTTTCTATATAGTATAGACCTACCCATATGACAGTATACTTATAAGCTTGTTAGGCTATAGGCCTAAACTTTTAACTTTTGTGGTTATAGTAAAGACTAAGCCCATTTCTTATACAACAAAATTTTGACATTCTTATACTGGTATAGTTACTAGTTAGTCTGCGACTCTGCAAAACGACTTCTTATTTAAGTTTTCATGATTTTATCGTTCATAAATAACTGGCAAAAAAAGAGCCTAAAAAGGGCTCCAGTTGAGGTCAACAGAGCTAAAAATGCGTTGGAGGCTGGGGCTCCGCCCCAGACCCCGCTGGGGGAGCTTACGACGCTCCCCCAGACCCCCTAGTCGGTATGGGCTTCGTGCCTTCGGCACTCGCAGCTTCGCGCCTTCGGCACTCGCAGCTTCGCGCCTTCGGCGCTTCACAAAGTGAGACCCGGCAACTTTTCCAAACCACTTTCAGCCCTGCGTATAATTAATAGTAAGCTATGGCAAACCAGAGTCTCAAGAGATTACGCCTAAGGCTAACGGGATGTAGATCAAAACTAGCCCATACCAGGCTGGATTATTTTTGCTAACTAACCTGATAGGCATATTATATAGGCCTATTCGTTCCAGGCTTCTTTTCATATAATGGATCTCTAATTCCCTCCCCGCAAAACGACTGTTTCGATCGTGTATATATATATATATATATATATATATATAGAGAGAGAGAGAGAGAGAGAGCCTATATACTATCTCTATAGGCTATCAATAGCGGTTACTGTATTCTATTAACATGTCCAGATGAAAATAACAATGAATGGCATAATATTTTATGTATCTCTGCCTGCCATAAATTCAAGTGAGGTGGAGGGCAATAATAAACACAGTAGGATATTATGTAGGCCTATATGTATGTCTACAGTCAGAATCTGGATAACCATTATTTTGAAATATATGACTTCTATATAGACAGTGTGATAAATAGACAGTCTTCAATATGCACTCGCGACATCAACTGATGACTCATCAAAACAAAACAAAACAGTGAACAACTCACTGTCCAGAAGATCACAGAAGCAGCCTACATATAGGCCTGTGTATATATGACATTATGTATATATAATTATATATTTTATTGCGGTAGGCCTATATTACGGTACCCACCCTATGCATACATCCATCCACTTGAAACCCATCTTCTCAATTTCATCCATCCATCCATGCATTTATACATACATCCATGCATTTATCCATCCGTTCATCCATCCATCCATCTAATATTATTGGCTGTTTTTCAATCTTATTATTATTAGATCTGTTGACGATAAGGCCACAGATCTGCGCATGTCATCGGCCATGATGTCGGCCGACCGATCGACCTCTGCGTCATTTTGACAGGAGATTTAATTCATCTTAAATGCAGATTTTTTAAAAGCTAATTCGAAGATGTTGCTGGAGTGTCTCAGAATGAATGAATGAATTCTCATGATGAATAATTATAATAGAAATATTAAATATAAATATGTATAAAGGACGACGATATGGTAGAGGCTAATTACTCTCCGATAACACCGAGCTTATAGGCCAACGCAAAGTCATTGCGACTCAATATAAACCGGTGCTAGGAGTATCTAGGCAACCAGATTGATTGTCTTGGCAACGACACTGCCAGGGAGATGTTCATTGAAGGCATTCCTTTCCGGTCTCAGTGAGTAACCATGGCAATGCATGCCAAGGACTTCTTGATTTAAATTTCTCCATGCATGTAAATCACAAATCAAGTTCATGGGCTTCACATTGTAACGTTGTATAGCCTACCACAGTCTGAGGTCATCCATCGTGTCTGGCTTTTGTTCTTGAGTCTCTCCTCTCCATGGGCGCCCGCAGAAATTTTTGCAGGAGGGGGCAAAAATTTTACGGTGGTCACGATGAAATTTTTCAGTGGCGAAAGCATGAAAAATACAGCGCTGGAAATTAAGAAAACGGGTATTTTTCAAAGAGGTTTCTTATCGCAAAATTTTCAGTTTCATTTTGTGTATTATTTTTAATATGAATAGTTTTCTGAGTGCGAAAAATTTGTTAAAAATCCAAAAGTGGATGTTAAAAGTAGGTTCATAAAGGGCACTATATATATTTTTTTCTATAGAAATTTTTCAACTTAAATTTCTGACTTTCACTGTGTTTTTCATTCGTATCGTTAGTGTTTTAATGCAAAGAAAATTGTTAAGAGCCCAAAAGTAGTAGTTAGAAAAATAAGTTTCACTTTTCCAGGGGGGGGCAAGTGCCCCCCTTGCCCCTATGTGCGGGCGCCCATGCTCCTCTCTTGCTTCAATATGTAGAAGTCACGTCTTAACACCCCTATGTAGCTATGTAGCTTATCCGTAAACTAGGCTATGTGTAAGAGGCGGGGGTCCAGAGGACAAATAGCTCCCCAAATTTCGGGCAAGTCTGATTTTTCGGGCAAGCAGACCCAGGAATTTTTTCCACAGTTTTAAACATTTCGGGCAAAAGTACCAGATGACTAAAAAAGAAGGTCGTTAGAACTAAAGTCTTTCTTTCGGGCAAAAGTAACGGAAAATTCCAGAAGATTTCGGGCGGGGCGGATGACCCAAAAAAGGTCGTCGGAATTTTCGGGCAAGCGTAACGGAAATTTTTCTTAAGATTTTGGCCGGATGCCAAAAAAATTCGGGAAAAGGTCTCATTTTTGCCCCCCCCCCCAATGCTGAAATGTCCCCTACGCCTATGACTATATGCTATTGCTTGATACAGAGACTAAGACACTCAGGATATTCGTTCCTCACGGCGTCGATTAGCGAATAATTCACAAGACAAAGAGAGAAAACAACAGCGAAATTGATAATCACAGAACTGACGCAGAACAGTTGGATTCAGCGACAGGGTCTAAAGCTTACAGCGATTACACCCCCCAAGAGATTGATATTGCAAATCCCTTTGCACTGCTAATCCCTGTTTAATTGTGGTAAGAACGCGCTACTGCAAGACTCCGCGATATATCTGAGTAGCCTAAGCAATGCTTAGATCTATGTACTCTCTTATTTCGTCCTTCTTTTTATGAATACATGAAGGGAGAGAGAAACCAGAATTGGGTGGTCGGGTGCGTGGGTAGGCCTATCTGTAGGTTAACCTACCTACGAACGCACCAGATCTGATGCTGTTTTCCTGCGGGATCTTGACCGCCGTCCACACGATGCGAAAGCCCCCT
>OX243811.1:52076897-52121897 GCA_945859605.1 Lumbricus rubellus | reverse complement strand
TATTATGACTAAAGAAGAAACGAATTCTGTGAATACCGCTATCTATACTGTGTAACTTACACAGTGTAAGTAAATTAGGCCCCCTACTTATTTGTTCCCCATGGAATGAGTAGAGCAGATTGGTCAGACGAACGAATGTGGCCGAAGCAGAAAGACGAAAGAGCTCACAACAGTCAGCAGGGCCTATTATATCCGAGAGCTAATTCACACGACAGCTGCACTCTTCAGCACATTGCACATTTCTGACTTGCTGAGCATGCTCATAAGCATAGATTGAGTAGGCTATTCGAATATTATGAATATTAAGATTTTCAAATATTCACGAATATTAACGAATATTAAAACTGCCAACTTAATATTCATAATATTCAAAAAAATATTTATTCTTGTTCTTTCAAGAAATTCTTAATTCTTAATTCTTATTTTGTTATTTATGAAAATGTTTAACTTTTACTTAATGAATTGTACAAAATTGAGTTAGTCTACGCATAGACCTATACCAGTAAGTGACAATAACTTTAATAGATTTTATTGTAAAAACCTTCAAGGTCTCTGCTGAGTCTGGTCAATGTGGCCATGCGGCATTCATAATTATCACATTCAATACTTAATGTAAGTCACTTTGTCTGACTTCTGCCCCCCGAACTGCCTCACCGATGGCAGTTGGAAAGACTAGTAGGAGCAATAGTAGGCCTATATGCTAAATTATAAATAAACTTTAACTGCCTATTATGCCTATAAGCTTAATAGTATATCCTAACTGTATATTGATAAAGTAGTTTTATATCAGTGTAGCAGGATGAGTAAATATAAATGCCAACGCAGAAAATAATAGTGCCAGATTACAAGCAAAATGTATCCTGATCTCAGCATATTAAGCGCAATGCATATTTTAATTCAACCGTGCCCTGGATGCGAGTGAATGTCATAGAGACATAGCCTACAGAAGCTTAAACTGCTTAATACCGAGTAACATTGTGGTTTCGATCGTTCACCCTAATTTGTTAACGAATATTTACGAATATTTACGAATATTAAAAAATCTTAATATTCACGAATATTTACGAATATTAAAACCTAAAGTCACGAATATTCAATCTAAGCTCATAAGTACAGTTTTCCAATATAATTTGCTTCTGCCCACAGGTTATGTCTGCTTAATGTTTCCAACCTTGACTGGAACTCGCGACTATATAGCTCTAGGGCTACATAAATTGTCATGATAAAGTGTGAATTTGTGATCACTGCTGCATGTATATAATATATGTATATATATATATACATGTATATATATATATATATTATACGAAACAAGGATAATACATGGACATTGCATATTGCTTGACATTAGGCCAGAAATAATAATCCATGTTTCTATGGTAAAAATGTTTGACTAGACAGCGGATACTGACGATTTCAGCCACACTAATACCATGACCTAATATGAAGAAGAGCGTTCGTCTGTGTAATTATTTGAGCCATGATGAATGGAAATCAGTCATTGCATTGCGTTGTCTGCTACACCACACCCTCCGGTGGGTGCGTCTGTTTAGGTTTTGCAATCGATCATATACAGAACTCGATAAACGGATAGTCGATTGTGCAATAATTGGATTAAAGAAAGTGATAGAAAAAATGTGCGCAAGGAACGCGCATGTTTAAAAAACGTTGACCTAATCGATGCTTTTTCTACAAAAGACCTGCAGGCTGTCTGACGCAATGCAGAGTAGAACAATTGACAGTTCTTCGAGAAAATAAACGGACAAATTCTGGTCCATTGGAGCGTAAAGGAGAGACGCATCAACGACGATTCAATTTCCTAATCGCGATTGTCATAGATTTCAATCACTCTCTTGTTACTCTTGACAATTTATTCGGTCCGCAAGACGATAATTTTAGCTAATCATCCAGTCTATCGAGAGTGGTGGAAAGAGTGCGGACGGACACAGTGGAAAGTGAGTGGGAACAGAAGAGAACATAAAGATGGAGAATAAGAATGAAAAGGAAGGAGCTATTGGGGAGAAGAAAGGACTGGACAGAATATTATAGGAAAGCATGCAATTGTAGGATGTGAGAAAAATTATGTCTCGACAAATTGGAAGAAAGGAGTTTCAGGGAAGAAAACGCAGGAAAGAGATGGAAAAATCTGAGAAAGCGAATCAGATGATAGATTGGAGAAATTCAAACTATGCAAGAAAGAAAAGAACATAATTTATTTTTGAAAAGCATGAAAGAAGCGAAGAGAAATACGCATCTAAAAGGCACCTAAAGCAATGATCAGAATATGCACTTCGATTTCTTTTCGTAAAGATAGGAAGAAGGAAGAAATCTAGACTATGTTTTTATGTGAATTAGGGTGAAAAACAGAGAACAGCATGCCATATAGGCTAACGGCGTTGGAATATAGGATATGAAGGTCCTTGTCTCCTCGTTCGACGCCTTTTATAATACGGTGAATCTCAGACGAGAAGATTCGTCGGACATCGCCACCTCCTCCTCCTCTGCCTCCTTTCGTGACCTCCAACCTTTGACCTTCTTACTCGACCTCCAGTTTCCAGTTTATGACCAGACGTTGAGTAGATATACAGCTGGACAGTTTGGCCAACGGTCTGTCCACTGTGTCCAGGCTATCGGGCGTTTTGACATGGCAGGGTATCAGTTCGTACAGCTTTAGAGCATGCTCATATGCATGCATATATTGTATGTATGTATGTATGTATGTATGTATGTATGTATGTATGTATGTATGTATGTATGTATGTATGTATGTATGTATGCATGCATGCATGCATGTATGTATGTATGTATGTATGTATGTATGTATGTATGTATGTATGTATGTATGTATGTATGTATGTATGTATGTATGTATGTATGTATGTATGTATGTATGTATGTATGTATGTATGTATTTATGTATGTATGTATGTATGTATGTATGTATGTATGTATGTATGTATGTATGTATGTATCTTATCTTATCTTATCTTATCTGACAATTTATAAAGCGCTTCTTGCAGCAAGAGCCTTTCAGAAGCGCTCCCAGTGCGTTCATCTCCGAGAAAAAAGGCAAGTGTATGTATGTATGTATGTATGTATGTATGTATGTATGTATGTATGTATGTATGTATGTATGTATGTATGTATGTATGTATGTATGTATGTATGTATGTATGTATGTATGTATGTATGTATGTATGTATGTATGTATGTATGTACATGAATGGATGTATATATGCATCCATGCATGCATGTATGATTAAACGTATACGTATGTGTTTATACATTATGCGCTGGCCAATTATATTATTGCCCCTAAAACCTAAAGAGTCGTTATTCATACACAAACAAAATGTCCCTCTTTTGTGCATCTGATGAAAAGAACAAAGTACAGTGACCATTGAGGTGGGTCGCTCCAACCGCAAAACACGTTACTGACTATTTATTCTGCGCCCAGATTTAATATCGCCGAGCGACGATGAATTGCCACTATCGAGGCGCTGACATTCACGGTCGTCGAGCGCCCCCCCTCGGCCCTCCTTTCCCGCCCCTTGCCCCTTCACATTCTCTTTCTTCCATCGGATTATCTTCGAACGCATCCTTCCCCTTCCCCTTCTGCTTCCCCTTCCCCTTCTCATCCATTCATTTTGTTCTGGACCCCTCCACACGTGCACATGAACCTAATCTCTCTCTGTGTAATTCGCTTTCTTCTGTTACTTGCTAGTCCTCCCTCATTCCCAATATTTCTTTCCACTTGGCCCCTATCCTCTACCCGATAATTTTCTTTCGCTCTTCGCTTTTATCTGCCAATCCCTTCCGATTCCCTTCTCTGATTCCGTGTAGTTTATTGTCTTGCAGGAACAATAAAACCGGTTCTGTCCCTTCCTTTGTCCGGTTCTCTCTGCTTCTCCTTATTTGATGCATCGTCGTGCTAAGCCTTTCCTACGCAGAGGAGAGGTGGAAGGCTGGACGATATATGGAGTACGTAAGGGAAAATGAAACAGATAATGAGGAATAGGGGATCTTGAAGAAAAAGAAGATGGGACTAGAATTAAGAGCACGAAGAGGAGGAGGAGGCAAGAGAAATAGAAATAGGTGGAGGGAGAATAGGAAGAGAAATATAAATAGTATGAAGATTAAGAAGAGGATGGTGTAAAAGAAGAGGGGTGAAAGTGGAAGGTAGAGAATGAACAGGAGAGAGAGATACTAGTATGGAAGTAGGAGGTGAACTGCTGGGGATTCTGATGGCAGAATATTCGTCTCCTATTCAGGTGGGAAATGCAGATTGACTGAATCAATGGAAACTACAGAAAGACGGATAGATAGATAGACAGACAGGCAGACACACACACAGACACACGCACACGCAGACCCACAGGCAGATATACAGGCAGTGAGACAGACAGACAGATAGACAGATAAACAGACAGACAAATGAACCCATAGAAAGAACAGACATACATGTATAACCCAAGCACACAGAGCGATATATAAGCCCACAGACAAGAACGCATGCAGACAGGCAGGCATAGAGTCAGACGGATGGTAATAATATTGAATCTCACTGACGCCATCTTCCATTCGACGATCGAAGACAGAAATCTATCTTACTTATTTACCAACTTAAGTTCGCATGATCTGCCATTTAAGATTTGAACCCGTTTCTTGACAGACGCACGAATACATCCTGCCGCTTCAACTCCCACTCCCCTTCCCATTCCCACTCCCCTTCCCATTCCCACTCCCCTTCCCATTCCCACTCCCCTTCCCATTCCCACTCCCCTTCCCATTCCTACTCCCCTTCCCATTCCCACTGCCTTTCCCAATCCCACTCCCTCCCACTTCCTTCCCACGAGCATTTGCCTTTGTTCCAACAGCGCCTTCTACTGTTCTACGGCTGTTTCTGTGTCGCGAACACTTCGCTTTATTTAGCGCCATATGGGGGAGCACTACAACACTACCTACGGGCGGAGTGCGTGCAACCGAACATTATGTAGTCGGTGACCGTCTGCGAGGAACAGAAGTTGAACGTTTATAGTCAAGTCAGCAGGAGGCCGAGAAGAAAAGAGGGGGAAAGAGGGGAAAAGGAAAAGAAGAAAAGAGGAGGAGGAGGAGAAGGAGGAGGAGGAGTGGGAGGAGGAGGAAGAGGGCGAGAAGGAGAAGCAGGAGGAGGAAGAAGAGGAGAAGCAGGAGGAGGAAGAAGAGGAGAAGCACGAGGAGGAGGAGGAGGAGGATGCAAGAGGCGTGTCTGATTAGTTCTCTGTCGTTGTCTTATCACTGATCAGCTGGCGTCTTGTTGTCTTTTGATGGTCTCCTGTTTCGACGCAGTTGGCCCCCCTCCTCCGTCCTCAAAAAGACGGCTTTCTTTTCTTACATCGAGCAAATCACATGGGGCTAATAAGGCGCAGAAACCTCAGACAAACAGTTGGTACAGTTTGCTCTAGTTCTTTTTCTTGCAACGGCATCAACAGGACGCTATATATATATATATATATATATATATATATATATATATATATATATATATGGTGCTGCACCCGAAGAACGCGGAGTTTCAATTATTCCATTAAACTATTAATTCTTACTCTACTAAGTGAGATTGTCGTGAATTGCAAAGCACCTTTTTGTGGCCATATTATAATAATAGTCAGTCGTTCTTTTATGAAAATTCTTAGAGTCGGTTGGTATCACTGTGTTATTACATATTCTAAGAGAATTAAGCTCGCTCCGTCATGCATGTGGCAGTTGTGGCTATACCGGTTAATAACTACCGGTATTCATACATCTTAATACACTAACTTGAAAGTTAAACCATGACACAAAGAAATAGGTCTGAATGAACAGTAGGCCTAAGCCTACCTTGGGGATGACATACAGGGTGGTCCAAAATAAACCGCACAGTGACAGTTTTCTTGATATAATGGGAAAATCACGCATTGTCGTCATTGAGCCAGGTGCGAAGGTGAACAGTCAATATTATTATCAGCACGTTCTTGGTGATGGTCTTTTACCTGACATCCGTGCAATATGCCAACACCACACTTGGACCCTATACAGCAGGACGGCGCTCCATCACACACCGCCAAGAACACTATGGAGTATCTGCGACGTGAGAACATTTCTTTCATTGAGCCTGACATGTGGCCCCCAAACAGCCCGGACTTGAATCCAGTCGACTACGCTGTTTGGGGCGCCCTTCAACAGATGGTATACCGTCGTAGAAGTTCCATCACAGTGGATCAGCTGAAAGAAACAATCGTCACAGAGTGGACCAAGCTGCCACAGCGTTTCATTGACCGCGCAATTATTGATCAATGGCGTCGTCGGCTTCAATGCGTGGTCGAGCAGCAAGGAGGACACATTGAACATTTTATGTAACGAAATTCATCCATGTAATGTTACAGTAAAAATAATTGCTGTGTTTTTGTGAATTTTCACGGTTATATTTGAATTGGTCTGAATAAAGTACTATCAATTTATCATTGTGCGGTTTATTTTGGACCACCCTGTATATAGGATACTGCATAATTGGACAATATTTTTCTTTCGTTCGTTCTTCTTCCTTTCCTTTCGTGCTCATTTCTTTGCTCGCCTTATTCTTCCTTCCTTCCATCCATCCATCCATCCATCCATCCATCCATCCATCTATCCATCCATCCATCCATCTATCTATCCATCTATCCATCCATTTATCCATCCATCCATCCATCCATCCATCCATAACCTTCCTTTCTTTCTTCCTTCCTTTGTCTCTTCATTTCTTCTTCCTTCAATTTGTTCTTCCAGTATCTTTCTTACTCTTCCTTCCTCTCTAATTTCTTCAACTCTTTCTTCGTTTCTTCCCCTTTTTCAGCCTTCGTTCCTGCCGTCCTTTACCCTTACCTTTAAACAGACAGACAGACAGACAGACAGACAGACAGACAGGCAAACCAAGAGGCACATGCAACGAGGCACACACCCCATGCATACACAACCACATACACACATTATACGGCAAGTGAAAGCGACGTATTATAGGAGTCTCTCTAGTCGCTCGGCGGATAGATAGTCTTCATGTTGTCTTCCGACCTCCAACCGTCGCTGATCGATGGTCACAGATCAGCGCGAGAGACAAATGCCACACGCTGCAGCAACGTATAATACGGGTCTCTCTTCCGGTGAGATTTACGACCTCACAGCATCCGACGAATAAAGCACATCTGCAGCAGCAGCAGCACCAGCAGCAGCAGCACCACCAGCAGCTTCTCTCGACTGCATGCAGAGGAGGGATTTGCCGTCGCCACATAGCATGCTCTGAGTGGATACTGTCATATATATTATAGGAAGCAGACTGAGCCCAGCCCAAGCTCTCTGCACCTGCCCCCGTTGACCTCAGCCCCTGTTGCTTGGATCTGCAAAGTCAACACGTATTATTATACGACGCCGGAATCTCTTATTAGCTGCTGCTGCTGCAGTAGCGTCCTCTAGCGTCGTCTCAAGATCCATGATCATCACCTGTGATCACGTGATTAACGATCGCTTTTATTCATCCAATCTGCTGTCGTTCGTACTCACAGCAAGGCACGTAACGTCATTCGCCGTACTCCTGTATTTAGGCCTATATGTATTATTTAATGTCAACTGAAGCCATAATTTATAATTATTAGCCACTCATCAGGTCGTCAACTTTCGGACGAGTCTGGCTTTTCGGGCAAGCACACCCCCGGATGACTAAGAAGGTCATCAACTTTTTTGCCTTGGAAGTCATTTATTCCGGATATATTTTTCGGGCAGAAGTTAAATCTTTGCCCCACCCCTCCACTGCCGAAAGCTCCCGTGCGCCTATGGCTACTGCTGTGCCACTATTCTAAGACCTGCTCTTTTGTGCAGTATTATGCTGCGTTACCGAAGGAAAGAGGTAAAGAATTATTGAAACACTGGAATCAACCTGCATCATTAGATTCTTATGATGTAAGTTTATGCGTCAGTGACAGCATGTAGCTTATAATCGTATACGTTGGTCGCTGTGGGAGTAAGTGCGCATGCACTTGTGAGAGCATCGCTATTTGGATAACAAGAAAAAAATTGGAATGCATTATCGGCAGTAGCCTACAGTGTGCTGAATGTTAAGAACCTAAGTCTCTTAGGTCTCAAGACAGCCGTCCTCAGTTACATGCATTAGTAATGATAAGAAGACACCGTCAAGGCCGCGCTTCTCGGGTGGTGCGCTAACCCCAGACATGGAGAAAAAAGAGCGGCGACTGCATTCAGCATTGTCACGACACAACGTCGTATTTGCAAATTGCACGTTGCCTAAAGCAAATGACGCGAGAAATACTAAACGCACTGCAAGCAGTCATTGCAGTGCATGGAAGATGATTGCGTCTGAAGAGGAGTTTCGTTTACCGATAATTATTATTGCAGCTGTGTGTTTTTCTTCAAGGTCATCATGTTTGACAATGTTACAGAATGATATGAGCCAAATGTATGAGAATTACGCAGGGTTTGATATAGCCGCAGCAATATACCGCATATATATGCTGCATGCATGCTTATTATTTTGAGTGGTTATAATAATACGTGTGTGCTAGTGCATGTGCGTGCGTGTGTGTGTGTGTTAGTGTGTGTGTGTGTGTGTGTGCGCGCGTGTGTGTAGGTGTGTATGTCTGAGATATAAATGTCACACTTACATATCTAGACATATAATCTCTCGCGCCCTTTAGAAACGTGTCGTATGTCGTGTCATGCACAAATGCAGCATATAATTATGAACTGTTGCATGCATGCATATACAATATTATACATGACATTCGGAGAGTAGACTGATTCCCTTGAGAGTGACGGCGAATTCCTTGCTAACTGCTGTCCTGATGTATGAGGAAGGCACATCATGGCACTTGCGCGACAGACAGAGCAAGGGGGACAAATGAAGGGAGAGAGACAAAGAGAGACAGACAAAGATAGTGAGAGCAATAGAGGGACATATGGAAAAAGAGAGAAAGAGAGACGAAGAGAAACAAAGAGAGACAGAGACAGAGAGACAAAGAGAGACAGAGATAGGGAGACAGAGACAGAGACAGAGAGACAGAGATAGGTAGACAGAATCTGCTTAGTGAGTTCCATGATGAACTGCAGCTGAGACCAATTACGAATGACAGAACTCGGTCACGAACCATACATCAGTCGATCCAAAGCACCGCGATACATGTATGTGTATGCAGAGCCACAAAACAGATCATCATCATCAGTATCATCATCAGCATCATCATCATCAGCAGCAGCAGCATCATCATCATCATCATCATCATCATCATCAGCATCAGCATCAGCATCAGCATCAGCATCATCATCATCAGCAGCAGCAGCATGATCATCGTCATCATCATCATCAGCATCAGCAGCAGCAGCAGCTGCTTCAACTGTTTTTTTCTTTTGCCTTATCTCCACCACTGGTTGCACTCTGTAAGTGCTAGTCTCAAGACTGGATAAAGGAGGAGGGCGTCCCTAATGATCTTTCTTATCACGCAGAGATGTTAAACTTCAACTGCTACTATACTATCGTCGGCACGGCCTGTAGTGCGGAACACGCTTTTACTATTGCTACTGACTGGGAATTCAATTTATCATTGCAACCCATGGCATAAAAACTATCACTCGGTGCATCGGATATGCAATACAATGCAATACAATGCAATACAATGCAATGCAATACAGTACAATGCAATACAATACAATGCAATACAATACAATGCAATACAATACAATGCAACACAATACAGTACAATGCAGCACAATACAATGCAACACAATACAATACGATGCATTACAATACAACACAATACAATACAATACAGCTGTATCTGAAGCTGATGTAGTTTCAGCGTTAACAAGAGAACAAGCGACTGTGCGATGACCAGTTGTATGAAAAGAACTTGCTCAAGGTCATTCAACACTGACCTCTTATGAGTGCAATGTATGTATGTATGTATGTATGTATGTATGTGCACTTGTTATAGCGCCCCTTCAAGCTCTCTCTACTCAGAGGCGCTCCCAAATGCAGAGCGGACACTGCATCGGAGTTTCACGCCGAAGCAATAAGGAGAGGGGGGTGTGAGGGGGAAACTCTAGCCCTTTCTCTTAAACGAATTGGCTCCCGTGCTTTACAATATGACATTCCTTATGATGCTCTGACGTTTGCTCTGAACTAATGCTATAGAACGAAGAAAGCAACAGGTTGCCGATCAACAGCTGCTGCTGCTGCTGCTGCTTCAGCTGCCACATGGAATAATAATAAATTGATGGAAGAAGATGAAACGTCGTCTGTGTCGATGCACTGGCGACTGTCTCTTTTTCTAATTAAAATGACAATCTTCGCCTGTTGCTCTCTGACCTCTGACCTCTGCCTTCTGACCTCTGCCTTCTGACCCCATTCGACCGACTGGATGCTCTGGCAATATTATATATAGACGGCTGAAGAAGCGATTTTAGATGGATTTATATCAGTGTAGTCTGTGTGAATGAAGGAGATGGAGACAGTGACAGCCGGCCGATGATACACTTCTTGAGCTATGTTATGGACACGACATTAAATTTTCCAAATGTATCAACTGAATGGGTACCATGGTACATACAAAGAATTTTACAATGCTTCATGCGTAAGTTCAGTTCATACGCAACACAAATAAATGGATTCGACCTGAGTGGAATCTGGAATGCCACTCCTACGAATGGAAAAGGCTCTCTGGACTGATATTGGTGGAATCAAGATGCAACGGCTGAGACGATAACATTGGAGATTTGGGGAAAATTCTTCATTCAGAACTTAGTTTAAAAACCCTGTTCGTTTAGATAACAATTCATAAAATCCATAAAACTAAGAATAGATCTATAATATTGATTTTCATATGGCTTTAGTAGAAGAAGAGTAAACTTTGATTACTTAAAATAATACGGCGCCAAAAACAGCGATTTAAATGGCAGTCCAATTTATCTGACATGATCTTATAATGTCTTCGTACCTTCGTTGTTTGTTAACGTATAGGGCCTAGACCTATAAAAATAGCACGACAAATGCTATTAGGCCTATTTCTATGTCATCAGAATTTATTGACGGTCTACGATTGATTCACGTATAAGGAAATTCGCGGAAAAGAGAATTTTTGAATAATTATTATGAGGCGACGTTGCAGAATATGCGCTACATAATTTTGTATCAGCTAGGTAGCGATATAACTTCAGCCGCTAGATAATAGCGCTATAAAAATGAGCAGTTTTTCTCAGAGAAATCCTTCCGTCTTTTGATGATGACATCGCTTTATATATTGGGTAACAAACCGCTATGACATCGCACAACATTTTGTCGCAGACGTGGACGGTGAATTTTTTCTGTCGACAAATCTCTTGTTAATAACCATCTTTGGTGAGGATTGAGGGTTCCTTAGTAGTTTGCCTTATCTCAGACACTAGGAGTTACCCACCCTCCATTTCCCGGCTCAGACGACACCCACCTTAGTAGCTGTTCCATCCCTCTGATCCTACGGTAACTCTACCCGGACCACTATGGAATATGGAATACTCTTATACGGACAACTCTTTCAACTCAACGCGGCGCTCGTGAATAGACCGGCGCCCCTCGCTTGGCTTTCGAGTGGCGCTTTAGAAATTAGGAGATTACAATTACGATTACTTACAAAAAGCAGCAAATCACCGTTTTTTAAATCATTAGATTTAACGTAATAATTTTATTGAGTTGTTTATTTCGTACGCCATGTTTATTGTTTAACTTTGATGTATTAAACAATAAAAGGGGCTGCAACTCAATTCGTTGCTATGGACGACGTTTGTTTCAAACAATAGCCTACTCTTGCAGTGTACGCAACTGATGGATGGTAGCCTATAGAGGCCTAGAGCCGTGACATGCAGAATCATCGACAGCCCTGCTGCTATATTTGATTTGCCTAATCAATGTAGTCTAAAACTTTTATAGGTCATATATAGGGTGTCTCGATAGGTCGTGAACGATTTTGAATGCAGACAAATATATGTTATACACAATATAATGTGGAAAGTTTTATACTGGCGGATAGGTTATTCAAATGAAAATGTTAATATAAAAAAATTAGATCACTAGCTCACTTAATAAAATTGTAGCGCCAATATCCGTGACGTCATCAAATTTGTGCCAAGTAAACGTCAAGTTAAGCCGCAAACAATATTGTACGACCATCATTGTTAATCCACACATAATTAATTAATACAAATTAGCATTTAGTATTTAATAATGTTTCCTTTACTCTTTATTACAGCCTCAAGTCGATTAGTCATCGAGCAATTAGATTTTTCAGAGTTGTCAGAGGTAGGCCTATTGATGTCCATGCCTTACAAAGCCGACGTTTTAAGGTGTTCAGTGTCTGGGGATCGGGTTCGGCATAAACAGTTGGATTAACAAAACCTCATATCATTCCAAATAAAACTTCAGTCACTTCGACTTATTACATCAATGAGATACAGGAGAAAGAGGTCAAACCCGCATTCCAGCGAAGTGCAGTACCAGGTAGCCTATGCGCTCAGTTCACAGCCACAAAAATGTTTCGTAATAACGGCGAAGGATTATTTCAACAAGACGGTGCACGTGCACACACACACATCAAAGGCCTCAGTCGAATGGTTGAACAAGAATATCAATGGATAGCCTACATCTCACCGAGGGACTGGCCGCCTAATTCGCCGGATTTGTCACCGATGGAAAATGTTTGGAGTATTATGGCGGCAACTGTTTATGCCGATACCGAACCCCAAACGACCTTAAAACGTCGGCTTTGTAAGGCATGAACATCAATAGGCCTACCTCTGACAACTCTGAAAAATCTAATTGCTCGATGACTAAACGACTTGAGGCTGTAATAAAGAGTAAAGGAAACATTATTAAATACTAAATGCTAATTTGTATTAATTAATTATGTGTGGATTAACAGTGATGGTCGTACAATATTGTTTGCGGCTTAACTTGACGTTTACTTGGCACGAATTTGATGACGTCACGGATATTGGCGCTACAATTTTACTAAGTGAGCTAGTGATCTAATTTTTTTATATTAACATTTTCATTTGAATAACCTATCCGCCAGTATAAAACTTTCCACATTATATTGCGTATAACATATATTTGTCTGCATTCAAAATCGTTCACGACCTATCGAGACACCCTATAATACTATGCACAAGACACCCATAAATGTCACTTAATCGCTCTTAGATCTATAGGTGAGTAGAAAAAAATCATGATGTCTTTAGCTTAGACTTGTAAGATAATAAATAAATAGCCAACAAAACACACAGAGTAAGGCACCTACACCTTGTGTTTGCCATACGGTGTCTGCTGTAGTAGCAGACATTACTTCTCAGAATAATTGGCCTGCAGATTCTTATCAGCCAATTGCTACGGTCGAAATGGTACACAGTAATCTTCAAATCCTTTAAGAAGACTTGAGAAACGGCCTAAAACTCAATTTGTCATAATTATAAAGCACAAGCTTTGATTCCAAGCAAATATTCGACTTTATAGTGTGTTTACTTTTAAATGCATCAACTCATATCAATTTATTCTATGGGTTCATTAACTCTTGGTCGTACGGTAATCGAAATGCACATTCCCAACAGGCAATATAAGTCTATGGCCGGTACGGCTTGACGGGCTTTACCGTGTTTCACGTGTGTAGAGCATGACATAGGGCGCCCTTGTAACTTTGGCTGCATGTGATACGACGTTACGGCGCCATAGAAATCGTCATTGTTATAAGGGCCGGGTGTAGCCGGTAACTATTGCATATGTACGAAATGCGGCTATTGTATAGACACATTAGTATATATACTAACAAGCACCTTTCTATGGTCGCACAGGGGGCATTGACACCGCGATACTAATAAGATCGTCTAATATTCAGAAACTTATATAGCGCATTCGTGAGAAACAAACGCTATGTAAGAGTTCGGTGAAATAGTACAATCGATTGAAACTCCAAAGATATTTTCCCTGACCTCCTCCAGTGAGTTGGAACGGCAATTGCAAATGCCTATATAGCATCATGTCTGCGTGTGGGTGGGACCCCATTTACGCGGGTCTCAACTAATTGACATGTTCACTGCAGCACGCGCATAAGATGTAACTCTTCACTCTTTCTGTCAATTAACGGAGATTTGTATTCAATATCTCGTCGATCTGTCTTAGAGACCTGTTCGGAATAGAAATAGACTATGAAGCTTAAAATTAAATTATACCTAGAATATTAGGTACCTATATATTCTACCTGATAGGGGCATATAGAGCCGCGTGACATGCAGAATCATCGACAGCCCTGCTGCTATTTTTGATTTGATTATTCAATATACATGTAGTCTAAAAACTTGCATGGGTCGTATAATGCTATATACACAAAACACCCATAGATGTCACTTAACGTTAAATCGTTGGTGATGATTAAATCCGTGGAATATTTGAAAATTAAGGGTCAAAATACAGTCGGTCATTTATAGGTGAGTATAGAAAAAAATCATGATGTCTTAAGCTTAGACTTTTAAGATAAATTATAATATATAAATAGCCAGCAAAGCACACAGAGTGAGGCAGCGATGCCATACGGTGTCTGCTAGTAGCAGACATGACTTCTCAGAATTGGCCTGCAGATTCTTCTCAGCCAATTGCTACGGTCGAAATGGTACACAGTAATCTTCAAACCCTTTAAGAAGGCTTGAGAAACGGCCTAAAAAGCAATTTGCCATAATTACAAAGCATAAGCTTTGATTTCAAGCAAATATTCGGCTCTGAATTGTCTATGTTCAAATTCAGCAACTCAGATCAACTTATTTTTCTGTGGGTCCATTAACTCTTGGACGAACGGTTGTCGAAATGCATATTCCCAACAGGCAATATAAGTCTATGGCCGGTACGGCGTAACAGCTTTACCGTGTTTCACGTGTGTAGAGCATGACATAGGGCGCCCTTGTAACGGCATGACTGTGATACGGCGTTACGGCGCCATAGAAATCGTCATTGTTATTATATGGGTCGGGTGTAGGTTGGTAACTATTGCATATATACGAAATGCGGCTATTGTATAGACACATTAATATATATACTAACAAGCACCTTTCTATGGTCGCACATGGGGCTTCGACACCGCGATACTACTAAGATCGTCTAATAGTCAGAAACTTAATATATATAGCGCATTTGTGAGAAACAAACGCTATGTAGGCCTACAATGTATAAGACTTCGGTTAATTAGTACAATCGATTGAAAAACTCCAAAGATATCTTCCATGACCTCCTCCACTGAGTTGGAACTGCAATTGCAAATGCCTATCATCATGTCTACGTGTGGGTGGGATCCGTGTAGTTTACGGGTCTTAACTAATTGACATGTTCACAGCACGCGCATAAGATGTAAGTAACTCTTCACTCAGCAAATTTATACTCAATATCTCGTCGTTCTGTCTTAGAGGGTCTGTTCGGAATAGGAATAGGCTATGAAGGTTAAAATTAAAATTAAATATATAAAATATATATATTCAGACACGCTCCCGGTCCAGGTCAAGTGAAAAAGCTCTTAAAATTATAATATATAGATATAGGCCTATATTCAAGAGCTTATGTGTTATGATGTCGCTATCGGAGTTTAAATCTCTAACTTTGTCCAAGGATTGACCATAATATACTCGCACAAAATAAGCTTAGTATTTGAAGATTGCTCGCTTATGTAGCCTAGTGTGTCTAAAAGGCGCCGCACTTCAAAGGGTAATTCAATAGCCGACTCACACAGTAGATATCTGCACAGATGAATGACGATAGGAGTGAATTGAATTCTTAAATTTTAATCTCTTCTTCACGTTCAGTTCAAAAAACGAAATGATCTGTAGGCTACAATTTTATGACAGTATAAAAAAAACTCACCACAGCCATGCATGCACGCATTATAGTTCGCATTAGCCCGCATTAGTCCACAATTATTATGTAATCGGATTAAGGCTTTAGGGCCATTAGGCTGTATACTGTGTATAGTATTTGAAAAGATCATGCGAGTCCCTACAAGAAACGCCGACGTGAAATATTAAATGTACTCGGATAATGCAGCAAAGATGGCGGTGTTGGTGACAAAATTACACAGTCCCATGAATTTATGAAGAATCCGCGTAACAGCGAAACACTTAGCCCGTCACCACGTGACCACCTACATGTATAGACAAGATTTATTGCTGTGGTCAGGCGCAGATCGGAGCACGGCGTCTTAGATGGCTAAGTTCCCAGCAACGGATTTAATATATTGCAGCCATCTACACAGTTTTAGTGCACATGTACAGGCATAGGCGTACGGGAGATTTCAGCAGTGGGGGGGGGGGGGAGCAAAGACTAAACAAACAATAAGTGTTGTAGTAGGTTATAGTGATTTGTAATTGCCGGGGCCGCTGACGCAGATTGATCGTTCGGGGTTTTTGCCCGAAAAAAAACCAAACTTGCCCGAATTTTGGGGGGGCATTTGCCCCCTCTGCACGACGCCTCGTACGCCTATGTGTACAGGAATGCTTCCTTGGCGATGTATATATAATTATATACATATGCATATATAATAATCTGTATGCATATATAGTATACAGGGGCGTATCCAGGGGGCCAATCCGGCCATGGCCCTCCCATTCCAAAGTGCATAGGACGTGCCATTTGGTTTCAACAAGCTTTTAAACCAATGCAGCGAAATAAGGCGAGAGAAAAAGTAGCATATGACTAGAGTAGGCTATATTTTATTTCGAAGAGATTACGACCAGATTACTAAAAAAAGGTAATCAGTTATTCCGTCAGGAAAATTGGTATATTTTCCAGACATTTCGACCAAATGACAAAAGATTTTTTAAAAGGTCATCAGATTTTTTTTGACAAAGATAACGGATTTTTTTTTACCTCCCTCGAAAATTTCTGTATCCGTCCCTGCATATTATATACATATATATATATATATATATATATATATACAGATTGTGTGCCGCGGGTGTTGAGTTTTAGCAGTCTATGTATATCATGAAACTATCCTATTCCTATATGCAATTAGTCCTAATGATACCTATGCAACGGAAAGCTTCATCAACTGCAGAGAGACGGGATCAAGGCGTCAACCTACGAAGGTTACGTGTCAGCAGACAATCAACTGTATGCAGTGGAAGCAGGGCTGTTATAGAGTGTAGAGTGTAGACAACTGTGGCCCACAAGACAATCACGTTCCATGTGGTCTGACTGCGTCAACAAAGGGTTAAGGGTCAAAGTAAAAGCCAATTTTCGCCAGTTTCACAGGTGTATCTTCGTTTAAGTGTGGCCAAATGACGTTGTAGGCTATTCTACAGGGTGCGCCAAAAAAAAGACCCCCCTAAGATTTTTGCCAATATCTTGACCTAAAGTCAGAATTTTGAGATGAAATTTTACTGTCTTAAAGACAATTCATATTTACACATGATGGCCAGATTTCATCAAAATATTTCAAACAGAACAAAAATTATGCCACTTTTAGGGAGGTCACCCACCGTTTTTTGACGATTCAAAAACGCGACGCAACAAAAAGTAATAAAAATTCAATCTAATTATTCTGGCCAATATCCTGGCCAAAAGTAAGAATATCGTAATGAAATTTTAAAGGCTTAAAGACAATTCATATATGCATATGGTAGTCAGATTTCATCAAAATATTTCCAAAACAACAAAAGTTATACCACTTTTAGTAAGGCCACCCCCAATTTTTGACAATTCAAAGACGTAACGCAGCAAAAACACGATTTTATTAAGTCTCATCTCAAATAATTATTATAAAATAGCCTTGATATTGACAGATGATCATTATTATTACTATTTAAAAAATAAACAGGGTACCAGCGTAGCTGCACGTCACTGAGAAGTCACTTAGCAAAATGACGATCAAATTGGTAAAAAAAAGAATAATAAGGAATCTGTCAGATAGTCAACAGGTCCATCAAGAACTCTGCATAGAGACTCAAACTAAGTTTTGGCACGGGTGGTGGGCACATTGAACACAAGTTGTGAAACACTACCAAGTTCATTTGACAACAGTTATTTGTGATGAGACTTAAAAATCGTGTTTTTGTCACTTTTTGTTGCGTTTCGTTTTTGAAACGTCAAAAAACGGTGGGTGGTCTCACTAAAAGTGGCATAACCTTTGTTCAGTTTTAAATATTGTGATGAAATCCGGCCACCATGTGTAGATATGAATTGTCTATAAGTCTGTAAAATTTCATTTCGATATTTTTATTTTTGGCCAAGATATTCGCAAAAAACCTTTAAAAAACTGCGTTTCGTTTTTGAAACGTCAAAAAACGGGGGGGTGACCTTCCTAAAAGCGGCATAACTTTTCTTCTGTTTGAAATATTTTTATAAAATCTGGCCATCATATGTAAATAAAAATTGTCTATAAGCCTGTAAAATTTCATTCGAAAATTCTTCATTTTGGCCAAGATATTGGCAAAAAACCTAGGGGGGGCTTTTTTTTGGCGCACCCTGTATATTAATAATTCCTTAAAGAACCTACGTTGGGTGACATGACCATGGAAGTGAATATAAAAATAAACAATGGCCTACTTTTGATTCTTTTTTTAATTGTGAAGCAAATTGTTTCGATAACCGATTACTGTAAACAAACGATGGACTGCAGATAATAAAAGATACATAAAACCAAATTGTCCGATAAAAAATTAGAGTTTTCGATTTTAAAAACTCGACCTTCTTCTGTAAACTGACCTCATCATGGGAGACTCAACATTAGTTTGAATAAAAATTATCACTAACATAGAAGCTGAAGCACGAATTATTATTCGGCACGGAATCTATGGAATAAGTCTAAGTGAGTCACAGAATCGGATCCGGAGTAAGTTCCACCGAATTAAGAAGGGAACCAGTCTTGTGGTCGACAGTGCATGGACAACCGTGTATATACGTCTCATTAAATGTCTTTCTCTTATTACGATGAATTCGTCGCACAATGAATGGTTGAGTTCCTGTTACGGATCCATGGATCGCCTCAAGCATGTCAGCCAACCATTTCAAGTGCTTTGTATAATAATTATTCATCATAACTTCTTCATCGTATCACCATAATTATCGATGCAACGGATGCAAGAAACGCTTCCAGCAGCAGCAGCAGCAGCAGCAGCAGCAGCAGCAGACGACATTCATCACTGCTTTCCCGCTTTGAACGCCCGGCAGCAGACGAACATTAATTCCATTCTAATCGCCAGATTAGAAAACCGGAAGTAGGCTGGAATGAATTGCTTTCACAGCACAGCACTTAACCATCGTCGCTGCTGCTGCTGCTGCTGCTGCTGCTGATGCAGGGATTCGATCCCTGCCCGAGGCTCGAGGCCGTGCTGCAGGATAAGGGAAGATAGTGATGGGGTCAGTGAGGCCAGAATCCCCTCCGGACGACGAAATGTACGATCTCTGAAATATACTGATTACGAATCATCGACGGTCAGAGAGTTTCGCCGTAAAAATGAAAGAAAAGTCGATGCGGTCATTCGTCGGCCATAGATAAGAACCGGGCATATGCATAGACGAATATTGAACCCTCGAATATATATATTATATATATAATTATATTAGAGGGCTTATATATATAATTTATATATATAGGTCTATATATATATATATATATATCGATGTAGAGAAATACGATGTGCGGTGAAGCGTTAATTTTATAGGGAAATGAATGACTTCTGGCGATTGGTTCTGTAGGCCTGTGTGTGTGCGCGTGCGCACAGTGTGTGCGCGCGCGTGTGTGTATGTGTGCGTGTGCGTGCGTGTGCGTGTGCGCGCGCGCGTGTGTATGTGTGTGTGTCTCTTTAGCCGTCATCCTATTTGCCACTGTACTGTCTCTGTGTGCATATGCATGTCTGTCTATTTCAGATGACAACATGATATGTAGACCATATGCTGATGTCTGCATGTGAGTTTCATTATCCATATTCCCTTCAAATTTGGTTGCCGAACAAAATTTAGCATTGAATTAAATCTTTTATCGTTTATCTTATAATCTTTGTTTTTCTTCTCTAAAATAGCATCGCATGGCATTTGTTTCAAGTGGTTCAGAATGCATCTATCTATTTTGGCGAATGGCGATCCACTACTGACCAGAGAGACAGACACACAGAAGAGGGATGTCCCATCACTTTCCGTTCTATCTAAATTAAAACAGAGACGTTCCCCTAGTGACGAGTGATGTTGATGACATAGCGCTCCCTTCTTCTCCTCCCTCTGTTTGTCCCTCCCTCTCTCCGTCCCTTCCTCTGTCTTTCTGTCTATGTCTCTCTTTTCCTCTCTCTGTCTTCCTCTCTTTCTGTCTGTCTCTGCATCTCTTGCTCTCTGCATTTCTCTATTTGTCTCTCTGTCACTCTCTCCCCCTTTTTTTCTCTCTCAATCTTTTTCTCTCTTTCTCTCCCTGTCCCTCTCTCAGCCTCTCTGTGTGTCTCTCTCAGTCTCTCTCTGTGTATCTCTCCCTTTGTCTGTCTCTGTGTCTCTGCCTCTCTCTCTCTCACTCTCCGCCTCTCTCTCTGTCTCTCTCTGTCTCTCTGTCTCCGTCTCTGTCTCTCTCCGTGTCTCTGCCCCTCTCTCTGTTTCTCTCTCTGTTTGCCTCTCTGTCACTCCCTCTACCCTTTTCTCTCTCTCTCAATATTTTTCTCTCTTTCTCTCCATGCATGTCTCTCTCAGTCTCTCTGTGTGTCTCTCCCTCTGTCTCTCTCTGTCTCTCTCTGTCTCTCTGTCTCTGTCTCTGTCTCTGTCTCTGTCTCTGTCTCTGTCTGTCTCTCTCTGTCTTTCTCTGTCTCTGTCTATGTGTCTTTGCTTACTTTCGTCGATGAACTTGTAGACGCCGAAGAATCCCTTCCTCGTTCCGGCGTAGTCTGACTTAAAGACAAGTTCGAGTCTCTGATGGATGGAGATGATGGGTCGAGGGATCTTGCGTCCACACAACCGATCCTCGAGGTTCTTCATCAGATCCATGTCGATTGTAAATATGTCGATGTAGTCGAACAGACAACTGCATCATCCATCCATGCATCCATGGATGAGCAGCAACAACAAAAACAACAGTTGCTACTTCCGCCGTTTCAGTAGCAACACACACATCTATTATACATAATTGTAATTGTAATCGAACATTTATATAGCGCCACTTCAAGAGAACTCCTCAGAGGCGCTCCCGACCTGACACCAAACCATAATCAAAGAGAATGGTTTTCAAACGCTTGCGGAAAAGGGGCAAAGAAAGACAAAGAAGTTCATTACGGAGACTAATAGGTAACTTATTCCAGAAAGACCATAGCAAAACTTCTATGCAGCACTGTGGAAGATCGAGCCCTAGGAACAACCAGGTCACCATGCGTTGCAGAGCGAAGGAATCTACGGCCTGGAATGGATAGCACAGGCACACAAAGTTCCATAAGATAGATCGGAGCTTGGCCTGCTAGGCAATTACGCATGAGCATTAGAATCTTAAACTCAATACGTTTTTGCATAGGCAACCAGTGCAGTTCCTCCCGTATAAAACTTGATATATGCCCAAACTTTGGAATGCCACCAATCAGACGAGCTGCAGCATTAAGGACAGATTGTAACTTATTAATGCGTGAAAGAGTTAAGCCCGCATAAATGGCACTGCCATAGTCAACTCTCGTGCATATAAATGCATGCATCAGAGTAGTGACAGCTTTAGTTGTAAGAGAGCGACGCACCGAGCGAATCTGACGAAGATGGTAGAAACAAGTACGTACGACATACATTTCTCACGTGATCAGAAAGGGTCAATTCCTGGTCCAAGGTCACACCCAAATCACGCACAGTGGTAGAAAAAGTCATTCCAGGAAAGCAATGTTGCAGATTTTGCATATCAACTTTAGAAACTTGCATGCGACTACCAACCCAAATAAACTGTGTTTTTCCAGGATTAAGCCTGAGGCGGTTGGACGACATCCAGGCGCTAATCGTTTCCGAAGTCATGAGAATTTTCTCTACTAGTGAGAAAGCCTCTAAAGCTGGCCCCTGGACGTATGCCTGAGTATCATCAGCATATTGATGTGCCGCAACCCCCACAGAAGACAGGATCTTATTTAAGTCAGAAGTATACAAAATGTAGAGCAAAGGCCCTAAAATAGAACCTTGTGGAAGGCCAAAGGAGACCCTGGACCAGTCAGATCGGGTAGAGCCAAAAACCACAGACTGGCTGCGCCCAGAAAGAAAAGCCCGCAACCACAGCAGTGGGCGGCC
Source organism: Lumbricus rubellus (assembly GCA_945859605.1). Classification (NCBI taxonomy): domain Eukaryota; kingdom Metazoa; phylum Annelida; class Clitellata; order Crassiclitellata; family Lumbricidae; genus Lumbricus; species Lumbricus rubellus. The sequence continues at coordinate 52,099,609 of OX243811.1, read as the reverse complement.
AATGACACCAAACGACGTTTCAAGGCGCTCTAGAAGAATGTCATGGTCGACGGTGTCAAAGGCCGCGCTCACGTCAAATAAAGCCAGGAGTGTTACATGCCCCTGGTCAACAGCAGCATACATGTCAACTAATATGCGTGTTAAAACAGATTCAGTGGAATGAAATTTTCTAAAGCCTGACTGTTGCTTGGGCAGAAGGGAGTTAGCTTCAAGGTGACTAATAAGCTGCAACGATACATATTTCTCGACTATCTTTGACAAGAAAGATAGATTAGAAATCGGTCGATAATTGGCCATGTCATTGACATCAAGACCACTACGCTTAAGCGAAGGCAAAACAATAGCCCGTTATGGAACTTTGTGTATACATACAGCATACACATGCACACGCACGCGCACACACACACACACACACACACACACACACTTATACACACACGCGCGCGCGCATGCACACACACATACGCATACACACATGCGCACTCTGTATCTTTCTGTCTCACCCTATTCATCCTGGTTTCTATATTCTTTCCTATCCATATTCAGTTCAATCTCTCCATTATATATATATCCTTTCCTATTTCCATCCCGTTCTTTCTATCAATTCTTCCATTGTTACATGTCACACATATATTTAAAAAGAAATATGGTAGATCTAAGCATTTCAACCAAATTGAATTATCATAAATTATCTGAGGCTTGCAATTTCGTTAAAAGAATACAGTAACTATAAGCCTATAGAGACGGCTTAACTGCAGCAATAAACTAAAATAGATCTATGCGAAAGAATGTGAATATAATATTATATAAGAATATGTAAACAAATATGAAAAATAATAATGAACAAATACGCAAAAAGTAGAATATGGAATTTCACCTTACAACCAGGTTTACCTTTGATCAGCGCAGGTCAACTTTTCTAAGTAGCGAACATCAACCGACACGCTGCCCATCCTCTATTATTATTTAAACATGGGCGGAGACCCTGGGGGTCAGAGGGACGGTCCCCAATGTTTGTGGTTGTTGGAACCGTAGGCGTATACATGCTGATGTCCACCAACATTTAAGAAATATCCACAAATAGCATCGTCGTAAATTTCTTCAGTGTTAGGACATTGGGGGACATTGTTTGGGTTAATTGTGGTAATATAAGAAGTAAAGACTTCATCAGCTATTTTGACAGGGAAAAAATAGTCTAGTTTTCAGGAGATTTTGACCAAATGACAAAAAAATTAAAAGTTCGCCAGAAAATTTCGTCGATGAAAATATCGTCGGCGACTCAACCGTCCGCCCAAGATGTTGCACTTCGGTGATCGTCCTTCGGCCGCTCGTACGTCTCCCCCAATTTCTGGACCAAGTCTCCGCCTACGTATTTAAATATTAAGAGTTGATGAGGGTGATGATGACAATGATAAGATTGGTAAGTAAGAAAGTGGTCTAACCCTGCGTCTGTTCCGGATTCTAAATCGAAGTCGAGGAATGTGATGTTGATTCTTTCGTTCGCTGTTCCCTGGAATATGTATCGACAGTTGGTGTTCATTGAGTACTGGTTCGGATATCCAGGACTGCTGAAGTTTCCCGTTGGTCCAGTCGAATCAGTCGTGTAGATCGACTCACAGGAATCAGCCAGACCTAACAGCCGTTCACAAATATATCCATTATCATCATCGTCGTCGTCGTCATCATCAACGGCATTATCATTATCATCATCATGAACATCGTCATCTATATCATCGTCGTCGTCGTGACCATAATCTTCATCCCTATTGTCTTCCTCAGCCTCCTCCTCCTCATCTTCATATTCTTCATAATCATAATTATCATCGTCGTCATCGTCGTTGTCATCTTTCTCTTCTCTTTATGCTTTATCATCATCATCATCATCGTCGTCGTCGTCGTCGTCGTCATCATCATCATTATCAGTATCACCATTACCATATACCAACAACAATACTATCAACAATAGCAGCTGCATTTTTTTTTATCTCCATGCATTATCATTAACTAATGGGAAAAACTCAAAGACAGATAATTGTTGCAAGACAGACGTCGGTTCCACGTTTCTATTGTCTTTGATGGACAGGAGACAAACAGAGGGAATCACGTAGATCAGAGAGGACACGAATGTCCACCTGTCGACGACCTAATGCATGATTTGCCTCCAAGAAGAAAAAAACCCTTAAGATCATTGAGGACGACGAATGTTTCTTGGAGATCCATGCACTCAGAAGCAGGGGCGCCGTTAGGCGTACGCACGTACGCAAGTGCGTACAGCGAGGAAAGGCAAAAAATTTTTTTTCACAAATTGTAAATTTATTATAAGCGATGAAATTCTACTGAAATTTTATAATCTATAGATTACACTTACTTACTTACTTGCTTAATTACTTACTTACACTCTAATAGAGAGCCATCTTGGCATTGAGCGTCTTATAGCCGCCTAGGCCCTAGAGGTCTATGGATCATGGGATTCCTGGATGTAAAACCGTTAAAACTTTTTTTAAATTTAATTTTTGTTTGTATACGTGTTTTTATGTGCACCTTTTTAGCCAGGGGCGAATCCAGGGGGCATTCCGGCCATGGCTCCCCCATTTAAAACTGCCATGGGACGTGGCCCCCCATTTGGTATGAAATTAGCAATATGCATATGGGTGTAATGGCATATTGCCCCCCCCCCCCTATTCGGAAAATGGCATGGGACGTGGCCGCCCCAGTCGGTTTTGAAGTGGAGGAGTAAAAAAAGGTCATCAACTTTTTTGGCGGATGAAGTGGTATGATTTTCTCCAAAAAATTTGGCAGATGACTAAAAAAAACCTCATCAACTTTTTTTGGCGGATAAAAAGTACTTCAGCCAAAGACTGATCCCTATTTATTTTCGACCAACAACCAAATTTCGAAATTTGTTTCACTTGTCCCATCCCAGGTTCTAAGATTTTTGCCCCCCCTTGGAAGAGTTCTGGATCCGCCACTGGTTATAGCGCCCCTTCAAGCTCTCTACTCCGGCCGAAGCGCCAAGCAATTGTGAGTGAAGGACTTGCCCAAGGTCCTTACGCGGCGAGGTGGATTCGAACCTGGAAATTTCCGGCTTCAAGGCGACGATAGCATAGCAATAGGCCTATGCCGATCTAAAGGTATCAAATTGCACCTCCTAAACATCACCCCCCGGCAACTTGTACCGTAACCGGTTTCAGATTACCCCCGGACACTAGATTTGCATAGATTTATCCGTCATCCCACTGCGGTTTGTTATCAATATTTTACTCGAAAAAAATAATATATAGCCTCGAAGCCATTTCTCCATGTAACTTCAGCGGCGATTTAGTATTTTAGTTACAGATGAAAATATTTATAACAAACCAAACCACGAAGTGGGATAGGGCCTAACGGATGAAAATCTTCAGACCAAAACAAGAAGCGGGATTATTTTTCTGATATTTTTAGTCCAATAAATGCGACGATTGATGCAAATTACAGTTTGCAGGGGGGTAATGTTTAGGAGGGGGTAATAATTTGAAGCCTTTAGCATGGGCGTCCGCAGGAATTTTTCTAGGGGCGCAAACTTTTAAATAATTGTCACATGGTCTAAATTTATTGGGTGACAGCTTGAATTTCCATATTACCACGAGAGAATCCTATATCCTACCTATACGTTATGCGCCCAAAGAAAGATATATTATATAGGTTCAACATGACTGCCTAAAAATGGCTCCATTTGAGGTCGACACAGCCAAAAATGCGCTGGTCGCTGGGTCTCCGCCCCCAGACCCCGCTGGAGCACCTTACTGTAAAGACAAAACCTTTCTCTTTTACAATAACATTTTGATTTTTATTGTTATACTGGTAGCTTGCGGCACTGAAAAACGACTTAGGCCTATTCTTAAAAATTTCGCGACTTTGTCGTTCACAAATAGCTGGCAAACAAGAGCCTAAAAATGGCTCCATTAATTTAAGGTCGAAACAGCCAAAAATGCGCTGGTCGCTGGGGCTCCGCCCCAGACCCCGCTGGGGGAGCTTACGACGCTCCCCCAGACCCCCTAGTCGGGATGGGCTTCGTGCCTTCTGCACTCGCAACTTCCCGCCTTCGGCGCCGCCACTGACGACCAATTAGGCCTACAATACAGCGTCCTGGCACTTTCTTACACTTTAAGCACTGTATATGTATGTATGTATATATATATGGGATTGGATTGGTAGGCCCTAGTATTTACGCTCCCCCCCTAACCAGAAATCCATAGATCCGCCCCTGAATATAAGCTCGTATCGATCGCTGTTCGCTTCAATTATTTTGTGCAAGTTGTGCGTACAGAAATAAAATCCTGGCGGCGCCGCTGCTCAGAAGGTTGTGTCTCTCATTAACTAAGACCAGTTACGACACAGATTTAAATTTGTGCCTGTAACTCAGTCAACTACAGGTTTTGCACGTGAATAAGCGCTCGTGATTAAGCTGGTGCCCCGCGCTTGGCTTTCGAGTGGCGCTTTAGAAATTTGGAGATTGCGGCTATACGATAAATATAATTAGCAGGTTTTTTTATTCGTGCACAATCCACATGTTATCAGTATCAATTCAAGCGTGATTAACGCTTGCATAGCATAAGCTTATATTTAGGCCTACTTAACTTTAACGACGACAGTGTACTAAATGCGACTATAGGAACCAATGTAGCTCATCCATATAGAGTGTTAAACACAACTCTCCTCTGCTATTCTGGCGTTGTGTTAGTTTGAACGTCATTTATACAGTATGAGAATTGTGGAAAAATAACTGGGGGGGTTGGCCTATGATAAACTTGAAATTGGGGTATGAAAAACATACTTTAACATGGGGCTCTAAAAAAGACTGGGGGGGTTGAACCCCCCCAACCCCCCGGCAATTCTCACCCTGCATTTATACATGTATTTTATAGGCCTAGTTGTTATTCGTTGCAGAACATGGCAAATTGATTTGATAATTTATTATAGGAATTATATTTAGTTTCGCTTGTGCGATTTTATATTGTGGTACTGTTAGACTTCATATAGACCTACCTCCCATACGATTACGATTACGATCACGATTAGGGGCCAATTGTTTTTTAAGCGTAGACCTATGCAATGTAACACATGCTCGCTTGGCAGGTACAAATAAAGACCACTTACTCATCCACTAACTTACTTTTCTGTCGACTAGAAACCATGTACTGTGAACGAACAGAATACGGCCGGGTATACAACTTATAAACAGTGCAGCCTCTGTATAATATATCTCAATAATCTATAGCTCTGGATTGTTAGTCAGCAGCCTTCTACAGAAATGCACCGAATTATCCAAACCCTAGAATGTGGATTGATTCACGGATTGATTTCTCTTTTACTGTCACTTATCGCCAATTTATCTTGAAACGTATCGTTGAGCAGATAAACCATCAACAGTTTTTATCTTTCTTCTGCTGAGATTTATTTCATCATCAAATCGTCCATCTCCTGCTGCAACCGGCTCTTGTTCCTCCTCCTCCTCCTTCTATTTCTACTCCTTCTCTTATTCTCCTCATTTTCTTATTATTCTTTTAGGCATTGTTTCTCCGTCGTGGAATTCGGTGGTGATCGGACGTGTCGTCATTGATCCGTGAAGAGTTATTGCGGTCCATATGAAAGTAATCGAAACCGAAATTAATTTTTACGCTTCTCCGAATAACTGGTCTGTTTATTGTCTTGAAGCTGGATAAATTATGGCACAGCACTGGCACAAGACAGTGTAGATAACTTTAAAACTTTCGTTGATTAAATAGTAAGTGTTATAACAGTGGACAAAAGCATCAAGGCAACGCTCACAATTAGAATCTTGTATTGTAATTGACAAATCAATTAATTACCCGGATGCATGCACACCAGAGTGCCGATATGCAACTTTTAGAAAAATAATTTTCTTACTTACATGCACTGTACAATTGTACAATGTACATGCAACCCAAAATGCTTGGATAGATTGATTTGAATTTAATGGGAAGAAGTATAATTTACAAAATGACAACACTTACTGTAGTGTACTTCAGTGATAACCTGACATTAGCTGCAGTCTGTATTGTATTGCATTTAAACATTTATAATATAGTCTGACACGGATGAAGCACAGAAGAAAAAGAAGCAAGTGATTATTCTGGCTGATGTCAATTCTAATGAATTCCAGTTAGTTCCTGTGTTAGACGTGGAAGCTTAGATACACGTCTCAAGAGTCTTTACTCTCAAAGCAGGTTTTATGTGCATCGTTATCATCTGTGTCGTCTGTCTAATCTCGACTCGAGACTTCAGTCAGACTTCATGGAGTCCGATGAACGAAGTGGACGTCCTATAGTCTATAACAATCATGCATGGACAGCGCTCATGGTGTCCATGCGCGGCAAGGACGTCCAGCTTTTAACGTCTTGTGGAGTTGGATATCGTAGTTCGCAAAACTCTGGCATGGTCCTGTTTGCTGTGGAAATAGATGGATCTCTCCAATCGTCGATAACCTTAGATTATAATGAGATGCTCAGATGCCTCGCAGTTATGAACTTCGACCACAGAACTCAAACATGACTCAATTGAAACGAGCACCATATGTGCTTTTCACCCTGTGTTTGCAGAGTTGTCCGTTGGAGGCGCTGCAACGGTTGCTATGACGACGGTGGTGGTGGTGGTCATGATGATGGTGGAGTCATCATAAATGCCCTGGTCATATCCAGCCATGGCCTGCCGGACATCGACCTTATCCCGCTATCTTCCATCCACTTGTACGAAGCAAATTACTCGATCACAGTCTCTTAGGTCCTCTTCTATAATTTTGTGCCATTCAATTACAGACCTACAGCCATACACAAGCACAACTAGGCTACGTATACAGGACTACAGGTGTATTATATACATGTATATACAATTTTATATTTATATATATGCATGTAAGAATTTATTTATTTATATCTGTACAGTACATGCATACAAACTAAAACGCTATAGATATGCTGTGCAGTGCCATGCAAGACATAAGACCAATGGCACTATACATGTATATGTATGTAAGTATAAGCTTACAACAAACAATACATAGTAATGCGATACTCCAACCACTTTACGTAGACAACAGATTGCCTGCCCTGCAGTGTACTGAATATATAAACATAGCCTATACATATTCCTGGAAATCTTCTTTTATGTGCATTGTGCATGTATGTATTATATAAGTGCTGACATTCTTTTTTGTTCAAGGCCCGGCCGCCCATGCATGCACAGGAGAAACGCCATACATGCATGTACGCCCAGAGTGTTGTCTATATACATTTCACGCATATATACTGTAAGAAAGGACCTGATGCTGAGCAAAAAAAGCATTGCATGCAACGATTGAAAGAAAGACAAGAAAAGGAAATCCGAGAATGAACGATGGACAATAATTTAAATGAAGATAAATATAACTCGACCTGAAAGAAGGCGTTGGCTTGTACTCATTGGCAGATAAAGTGATAATGATGACGATGATGATGATGACGAGGATGATGATGATGATGATGATGATGATGATGATGATGACGATGACGATAACGATGATGACGACGACGACGACGACGACGATGATGATGATGATGATGATGATGATGACGACGACGATGATGATGATGATGATGATGATGATGATGATGATGATGATGATGATGATGATGATGATGATGATGATGATGATGATGATGATGATGATGATGATGATGATGACTATGGTGATGATGTTTCGGTGAATGAGAAAAACGTCATTGGTAAAATTTAAACTTATTTTCTTGTGAAAAGAAACAAAGAAGCAAATAAATTGCATGTGCTATACAACGTTAATCCAACAATTCAAACACAGCTTGTTAATAAAGGAGTAAGGCCTACAAGCCCTACATACAATGTATTGGTCAGACCTATAACAAATCTCGATAAAATTAATAACGTTCTCTTATTCTGATAGCATATATCAGAGCATAACTCTGGCTTAGACACGGATCAACAACAAGGTCTCTGAGACTTTTTGCTGGATGCATATAATTGTAGATTTACTGGATACTAAATATTTAATATGCGACTGAGAATAACTTCCATTTGATTGCATGGAATCGTCAATATATCTCTATAGTCTGTATTTGAGTAGCAATCATCAGTCAGAAGAAGCTACAGTCGTCGTAGTCGTAGTCGTCGTCGTCGCTGTAGTCGTCGTAGTCATCATCGTCGTCGTCGTCGTCATCGTCGTTGTGTGAATGAGTTTTTTCGACCTTGCCAGTTCATTCGACATTTAAAAGTCTGATGTGGACGAGGATCAGATCATCGTCAGATGGATTTATGGATTGCCCCGACGAAAAGATGCATGATTTTAGATTGACTCAACAACGCAGCTGGCTTTGCATCGTATAGTCAAACCTCATAATTATAATAAAATATTGTTATGTAGTCAACAGCTGAGCTCTAGCAAGAAGCATGAAAGCAACGGAATGTCTGACATGAACTTATCTTCAGTGTTGATTGGTGCACAGACGAAAGAAGCAGAAGCAGAAGTTGTATAAAACTAGACGATGATGATTCAGAAGCAGATGGAAAGACGACGACGACATGTGCAAAGGAAAAGCATCTTTGCATTTGATTGATGTCATGGAGATGCGGGGGGGGCAAGTTGCTGAGGCAGAGATGATGAGTTGACGATGATGATGATGATGATGATGATGATGATGATGATGATGATGATGATGATGATGATGATGATGATGATGACGACGACTATGATGATAATGATGATGGTGATAATGATGATGATGATGACGACGATGATGATGACGATGATGATGATGATGATGATGACGACGATGATGATGACGATGATGACAATGATGATGATTGCAGCAAATACATAGCAGAGGACCTGATGCAATTATTGAGCAGGGTGTAGACTGTAGAGGTATTATAACGAAAGGAGGAGGAAAGCAATTGACAGAGGAACCGAAAGATGATGACCATGCAGGATAATGAATTGCTATGGAGGAACAGTAGGACAGGTAAGAGAAGGAAATAGGAATAATATGACAGTGACAATAATGACAATATTGATAATGGTGGCAGTGGTGGTAGTGGTGGTGGTGGGGTGATGGTGGCTGTGATGGTGGTTGTAGTAGGGCTGATAGTGATGATGGTGGTGGTGTTAGCAGAGTGTTGGCAAAGGTAATAGTGGTTTTGATGGCTCTGCTGGTGGTATAGTAGGGGTGGTGGCGCTGATCAGGGCCGGATTAAGGCATGTTCAACATGTTTGGCCGAACAGGGGCCCACACTTTCCACACTTTAGGGGGCCCCACAAATGCGAAAAATTTTTCCTAAAATTTTGGGCAGACGACTAAAAAAAGTCATCAACTTTTTGGCGGTTGAAATGGTATGATTTTCCCGAAAAATTTTCATCCGCTAAAATTTCCCAAACAGGGCTTCACATTGCTTAACCCTCAAATGACCAACTGGGGTCCCCGGGGACCCCAGCACTGTTTCGGATCGTGCTACTTTTTAGCTAATCAATATTTTTTAACGACGTTTTATGAATTTGTCACTTGGACATCGCTCATTATTTACATCTAATAAAATCCGGTTTAACTTTTGCGGTTATTTTTTAAATATAAAATATCTGGTGGGGTCCCGCGGGACCCCAGCCGTAGAACGATTTTTCCTATGGAACCGAACGCTATTTCATTAAAAGATATTACGACAGCGAGAATTTATTCAGTACGATTTAGTGCAAAAGAAGCAATACATACAATTCTGGAATATAGAGTGGCGTTGGAAAACGCTATAGCACGAATAATGACCATGTCCAGGACACGATTTCGTGCATCCTGAAGTATCGGCGCATGAGATTTTACAGCAAGGCAATTGAGTAGAAAACACTTCACATGTCACTGAAAGGCTGAACAACAACAAAGTTGCTGCTTTCCGTTACCTAAGAAAAATGTTTTCTGCTCAGACTCAGTATATCATTGCCAAGAAATTTCTTCATGGTAAGCTTACAAGTCTGTGGGTGGATGAGCTTACTGTGGCAGGTGTAGCTTCAGGCAGCACATAAAGTTCAAACCTGCAAACTATGGTATCAAGATATGATGTGCTGCGATGCTGTCACTTCATAACCATTGACATATATCCGGGCAGTGACAGAGGGAACAGCTTGAGACAAGTCAAGAGTTGTGAAACAGCTGGTATCAACAGTCACCATGGCGGCACAGTGGCAGAAACGTTGTACCAGATAAAACATTTCATATAGAGAATGAAGGCCAGGCATGGGGCGCCAGGAAATGAGCTCTTTGTCTGGTTTTCATGACCAACCTACTCTTGTTGGTTATCATTTATTCCTAAACCAGGCACAGCTGTGCTGGTTATTCACTCTGCAGCACGATGCCACCCCTTATGCCTAGATGAACATCAAGCCAGAAGTAACCCTCCATTATAATGGAACCAAAAGTGGTGTTGACAATTATTATTTATCACATGGATATATTATAGTGCGCACCACAAGAAGAAAAGTCAACCGTTGGTCCATGACGATGTTCTTTAACATCCTCGACATCACTGGATTTGCTTCTTACAATAATTTTTATGTGTCTCAGCAATAATCCGGATTGGGAAACTTGGGAAACTTGGGAAACTTGGAAAACTTGGGAAACTTGGGAAACTTGGAAAACTTGGGAAACTTGGAAAACTTTGGAAAATTTGGAAACTTGGGAAACTTTGGAAACTTGGGAAACTTGGGAAACTTGGGAAATTTGGGAAACTTGGGAAACTTGGAAAACTTGGGAAACTTAGGGAACTTGGGAAACTTGGAAAACATGGGAAACCTGGGAAACTTGGGAAACTTGGAAAACCTGGGAAACTTGAGAAACTTGGAAAATTTGGGCAATTTGGGCAATTTGGGAAACTTGGGAAACTTGGGAAACTTGGGAAACTTTAGAAACTGGGGAAACTTGGGAAACTTTGGAAACTTGGGAAACTTGGGAAACTTGGGAAACTTGGGAAACTTGAGAAACTTGGGAAACTTGGGAAACTTGGGAAACTTGGGAAACTTGGGAAAGTTGGGAAACTTTGGAAACTTTGGGAAACTTTGGAAACTTGGAAAACCTGGGAAACTTTGGAAACTTTGGAAACTTCTGAAACTTCGGAAACTTTGGAAACTTTAGAAACTTTGGAAACTTGGGAAACTTTGGAAACTTGGGAAACATGGGAAACTTGAGAAACTTGGGAAACTTGGGAATCTTGGAAAACTTGGGAAACTTGGGAAACTTGGGAAATTTGGGAAACTTTGGAAACTTTGGAAACTTTGGAAACTTGGGAAACTTGGGAGACTTGGGAAACTTGAGATACTTGGGAAACTTGGGTAACTTGGGAAACTTTGGAAACACTTTGGAAACTTTGGAAACTTGGGAAACTTGGGTAACTTGGGAAACTTTGGAAACACTTTGGAAACTTTGGAAACTTGGGAAACTTGGGACACTTGGGAAACTTGGGAAACTTTGGAAACTTGGGTAACTTGGGAAACTTTGGAAACACTTTGGAAACTTTGGAAACGTGGGAAACTTGGGAAACTTGGAAAATTTGGGAAACTTTGGAAACTTTGGAAACTAGGGAAACATGGAAAACCTGGGAAACTTTGGAAACTTTAGAAATTTGGGAAACTTGTGAAACTTGGGACACTTGGAAAACTTGGGAAAATTGGAAAACGTGGGAAAGTTGGGAAACTTTGGAAACTTTGGGAAACTTGGGAAACTTGGGAAACTTTGGAAACTTTGGAAACACTTTGGAAACTTTGGAAACTTGGGAAACTTGGGAAACTTGGGAAACTTGGGAGACTTTGGAAACTTTGGAAACTTGGAAAACATGGGAAACCTGTGAAACTTGGGAAACTTTGGAAACTTTGGAAACTTTGGAAACTTTGGAAACTTGGTAAACTTGGGAAACTTGGGAAACTTGGGAAACTTTGGAAACTTTGGAAACTTTGGAAACTTGGAAAACATGGGAAACTTTGGAAACTTGAGAAACTTCGGAAACTTGGGAAACTTTGGAAACTTTGGAAACTTTGGAAACTTTGGAAACTTGGTAAACTTGGAAAACTTGGGAAACTTGGGAAACTTGGGAAACTTTGGAAACTTTGGAAACTTGGAAAACATGGGAAACTTTGGAAACTTGGGAAACTTCGGAAACTTGGGAAACCTGGGAAACTTGGGAAAATTTGGAAACTTTGGAAACTTTGGAAACTTGGGAAACTTGGCAAACTTGGCAAACTTGGGAAACTTTGGAAACTTGGGAAACATGGCGTCGACGTACCTTTTTAACAGTAATTGGATATGACATGGTAACACCTCACATGGCATAGCAAGCAGTGATTCATACAAACTAAGCACCAATCAGAGCTGCGATAAAGAACTGTGGTGTAGAAATTCAATCCCGGCAGCCAGGGTCAACTTCGACGTGAAACTCCGATTCAGTGTTCGCGCAGTAGTCGGGAGCGCCTCTGAGTAGTTTCAATTGACGCTGAGTATAGCATTATTAATTTGGCCGATTATTATTAGAAGGTAATAAATAGTTATTAAATACCCCAAGAAACATCGCTCAGTGGAGGGAGCTTTTGCTCAGCGCTTCGAAGTGAAATTCCGATTCAGTATCCACGCAGTAGTCGGGAGCGCTTCTGAGTAGTTTCAATTGACGCTGAGTAGAGCATTAATCTAGACGATTATATTATTAGATGGTAATAAATACCCCCAAAATCGCTGAGTGTAGGGAGCTTTTGCTCAGCGCTTCAACGTGAAACTCCGATTCAGTGTCCGCGCAGTAGTCGGGAGCGCTTCTGAGTAGTTATTATTATGGGCGCTATAACAAGTACACATTAAAAAAACAATAAACTGCCATAACTTGAACTATAGCAACATAAAATGAAGTTTCAACAAGCGAATAAAGCACTGAACGTGTTATCGACTATTGGGGTCCCACGGGACCCCAGTTGGTCATAATATTAAGGAGTAAAATATGTTGGTCGCATGAGGGTTAATCCGGCCCTGGCGCTGATGCTGATGGTGGTGGTAGAGTGGTGGTGGTGATGGTGGTGATGGTGGTGATGGTGGTGATGATGACGGTGGTGGTAGTGGTGGTAGTTGGGGTGATGGTGGTGGTGGAGGTGGAGGTGATGTTGATAAAAGCGATGATGATTGTAGTCATGTTGAAAATGATTAAGACGAATGAGAAAGAAAAAGATTTGATCACGGCGTCGAAGCTGAAAATAAAATGGAATTTTTTTAAATAATAATCAATCCTAATAAACCCTAAATGCCGCCTTCATTCGTGCCTTTGAGTAGGTACATGTACATGCAAGTAGATAACATTTGATTGATTCAAGGCAAACACTTATATTTAGCAGAGTAGACAGTAGCCTAAATGTTAATGTCAAATGTTATTATCAAATGTTATTGTCACATTAATGCCACAAATATGGGAAACATTTGCGATGAAATAAATCAGACTGAAGTATGGATTTGGGTGGCAACCGGATTTAGAATCTAGCGCTAGCGAAATCCATAATTTTGTACTAAATGGACCATTATAGTGAATAAATAATTAAATAAAAGGAGTTGAGAATATGACGGAGAAGACTGAAATATGATTAAATGGAGATAATAATAAGAAGGTAAAAGGTGGATAATGGCGATTTAATTGATGGAGAAAATTAAGCAGAAAACTAAGAAACAAAAGATGTCGGTATTTGGAGGAGGAAAACGAGAGAGATGGAAAAGAGAAGACGAGGAGTATGGAGAGGAGGCGGAGAGAAGGACAAGAGGAGGTGGAGTAGGAAGACTGAAGCTGATGTAGCATGAGCAAATTGGATGGCACTGGATGATGGAAGTGACCTCGTTCGCCCCATTCAGATACGCTTCCGGGTTTCTAGAAGACAATCGGTGCTAGCGTCCTCATAAAATATTCAGCTACGTCACCCATGCATGACCGGAAACAGGAAGAGAAGACGAGGTCACGTGGTCATGACAGAAGAATGCCGGACTCAGAGGCCTATCCAGAAATAGACGAAGTCCAGAAATCTAATTAGTTGCTGCTATGATTAGCACATTTTGACAGACCGATAATAAATAGGCCTATGCAATGTATGCATTGTGTCGCTCTACAGTATGCGTAAAATATGGCAACTGAACTTGATCGAATGTCTTCATCAGCATGACATCATCGTTAATCAATCAATTAATTCGCTCCTTTCATTCTTGCTTCCTTCCCTAGCTCATTCCTTTCCTCATTCAGTCATTCAGTCGTTTATTTGTTTGACAGTCAGTCATTTAGTCAGTCAGTTGTTCAGTCGTTCAGGGCATTCAGAATACGGTTCCTAGTCATAGGCCCACGAAGTGTCATTCCAAGTCCAGCCATGGATGAGCAAATAAGAACACTGCTCAGGTGTTGGTGAACGGTGCATGTGGCTTCCTGGCTAAATAGATACATGTATAGGAAGATCCAGAAGGATGTCGCTCCAGACAGATGCGACCTTAAGAGACGACCTTAAAACCACGATGTTGCATTGTCTACATGTAAGTGCATGTAACCGGAACGGATGCAACAACCGACTCGGGTCGCCAGGCATAGACCGAAGTAGCTGTCAAACCGACAACCAACGAAAACAGAGATCAGCCTCGCTATCATCACCGCTGAGTCAAGACAACACATCATCATCATCATTATGAGGACTGCAGCTGCGACAGGTCAGAAAGGTTGTCCAGAATCATCAAGGGAAACGACAGCTCAGCGCTTTAAGACGCAAAAAGACTTGTGTAGTTTTCGTGCGCACTGCTTTTTGTTGCTACACTCTTCTGCCCCATACTTCTCAATGTACTCCTCCTTCTCCTCCTCCTCCTCCTCCTCACTATCACTATAATTATATCATTATCGTCGTCGTCATCATCACCATCACCACCACCACCACCACCACCACCATCATCATCATCATCATCGTCAGCATCATCATCATAATCATAATTTTTCATCATTAGCATCGTCAAGATCATGTCTGAGATCGCTGTTGTCGTCCAGCTACTATTGCGGCAAAGTAGGCTATGTGAAAGAAGCAATGACAAAGAAATATTTTTGTTAAGGAATCATTGCGCTGCTGGACCTTTAAATATAAAAAATATGGTCAGCGTACTGTGTAGCTCTCTTTAGATCATGCATGCGTGACCTTCGTTTTATGCCATACATGGGTTGAACTCGAGGTTTTTGAAACTAAAACTGTTGTCTCCATAATTTAACATTCAGGAATTGCAGCTAAAAGATATGTAGCATAGTAGGCCTATACACACGTAGGCTATGTATACATCGTGATTTAGTAATGCAATATATATTTTCGCATGAATACATCCAATAGAATTGCGACGATGATAACAGTAATAATTTCTCCGCACGCATCCATTAATAAGAGAGATAGGCCTAGGCCTATTGTGTACAGTCGGCCACCTATATATATATATATATATATATATATATATATATATATAATGTAGGCCTACATCCTTGGATGGAGAAACTAATCGCATGGCTATAAGATTAATGGTCGTGCTCAGGTGCAATTCCTACGCATTGATGGCTATACACAGATCACGCATCTTCCTCTTCCCATTTAATTGTAATTACTCTGTTATTTAGTTCCTCTCCTGGAATAGATCTATGTTGTCTCCTATAACAGAACAAATATATAGGATCGTCTCTACTCTTAGTAATAATTATTGTAGGCCTATTTATACCCTATGCTTTCTTATTCCGACTAGGCCTATAGGGTTAGACGATATATATATTATAGTGCTTAGTTTTCTGGACTGTAAACAGAGATTGGGGGGTCCTGAAGCCTCAAGGGTAACATTTTTTATCAGAAATTTCTGGCCGCCTCCTCGCGCCCTCTGGCCAACTCAGCTATAATAATCTGTAAACTGTCGGTGGTATGATCAGACGGTGAGTGAGAGGACTGACCACCCACCCTCATATGCGGAGGCTAAGAAAATTTGAGACGTCAAGACTTCAGGTCCATGCTTGCCCCTGGGGTTATAGTTTTAGGGACTTCATCTTCTTCTCTGCTTGCATGATATACAAACTCAAATACAAGAAATTCCACTGTTTTGAACTTAATGTAGGCCTATACCCAGCAGCTTTCATTGTCCAGAATCAGAACATTCGGTGAAAGTTGAAGAAACATGTGGAATTGTGGGATATCTATAGAGGCAGGAATAATTAATTTTGTCCGACATTGCTTCACTTATCTTTTTGTCCACGGTTTGTTTTTTGAGCTTGCATCGTTGAGAATGTAGGACTTGGCAAGAGAACCTTAGAACCTTAGTCCTTCCTGTGCAGCTCTGCACATCGGGCAACGCAGCTTCTCCATTCCACCTTTCTGCCGTTTGGCTTTGATTGCACACTATAGGCTATTACTTGTCTGTCATCGTCCTCTGCTCACTTCTCCGTTTGCGTTCAGACAATCCTCTGTTACGCGTCGCCATAGCTATAGCTAGACTCAGTCATTATAGATAGAGGATTTAGAAATTCAATAAGCTTGCAATGCATGCATGTAGAAACCAGTAGAAGCGAGACACATCGACTATGCAGTCATAGAAAATCATTATACTTACATCGAAACTGCTTTTAATCTGTGCTACTCGATATGCTATGTCATCATTTTCTGTTGATCCTTAGTCAAACTCGATGTCAGTGGTGTGTGATTATTTACTGTGCATGCATGGTTTGATTCCGGTGACCCCCGCTGCCCGTAGGCATCTCACATGTCTCGCATGTATTTTCTGTCGTCGACTTCAAAGGCGAGAATGCCGTCAACAATCTGTATTACTGGCGTTAAGTGCGTTTTTATCTCGAAGGCATGGATGGACTATACTTGAAGAATCGATCGCAATAAATGCACCAACTCCATTTAATCACGGCATGCACTTATTCGATGGGAGAAGAAAAGGTGAGGGGGAGAAACAGACCAATGGAGCTGAACGGAAATGAATGGAGAACATGCAAAGCAATGAGATATAGATAGCGGTGATAAGTGGGAACGAAGCGCCCCTTGTATATAGATCTACGCCTGTAATAAATTAGCATGATTCTGCAATTCCTATAGCACCGTGATCACAAATTGGCGCATTTATTGCACAGACTCCAAGACAATTGTTCACAGACATCAAGGAGTCAGACTCGATGCGTCTTTGCTATCACAAGTTCTATGTGTGGCTCTTAAACAGTGGCATTGTGTGCAACGTGTGCAAAGCACACGGGCCCACGACCTCCAGAGACTCACAGAGATTGTTTAATTATTAGCCAATCTAACCTAATTAGTATATAGGCTATTTCACATTATTTTGTGACAGATGTAGTTTTTGTGAACTTACTTGCATTAGGCTACTTCGCTACTTTACTGACGCCGGTCAAACGCCGTGCAGGCAGGCAGGCAGGTAGGCAGGCAGGCAGGTAGGTAGGCAGGCAGGCAGGCAGACAGGCAGGCAGGCAAGCAGTCAGGCAGGACTATACTGAATTCTCTTGAACTTGTTTTCGTCTCGAGTTATGACGGTAAAAATTTGATTGCACAACGATGTTAATTTGTGTGAACGACAATAAATAATAGGCCTAGGTCCAATTCAGTTTTAAGTTGAGGACAGTTACAAACGAATCATACCCGCATCTGATTTTTGTTCCCAAGCTTTCCTATGCAAAGTCAAAGGCGGGCCTATACTATCGTTTAGAATAGGTGTAATCATATCCGTCTATCTGTCACGACCAAACAGTTTATTGCAATGAAGACAGTAAATCAGGGCTTTTTTAACGTGCACGTGTACACAAAATGTGCAATTCTAAATGAATTTGTGCAGTTGTATAGAAGCACTTCTGTACAGTTAAAACTAGCAGAAAAGAACATAATTGTCCACCGATTGGAGGTAATTTACCGTGGATGATGGGAAAGGAGAGAAGGGGTTGTGCAGTTCTAAAAATTCCTTAAAAACAGTCCTGCAGTGAATGATTCTGTCGCAATCTTCTACTTTTTCCATCAGAATTTTACCGTAGGCTAAGTGCAAAATGATTGCTTAATTTGCCACTCACGTGTTTCATCATTGTTCACCATATTATTGTTCACGGTGGAAATGTGCTGCATGCCCGATGTCATAAAAAAGTAATATGTAAGAATCTCGCAGTCCTAATGCATATTCACATGTTTGACATACATATATATCATACATATCATACATGCCATACATGATACATTCATAATACAAGCATAATACATACATACATGCAAATAATACATACATAGTAGACCTACATACATAATACATACACGCATACTCGCATAGGCTACATACATGCATACATACATTCATACATGTGCAACATTGTGCATACATAAGCCATTAAGCCTACATGCAACTGAAGCTGTCCGAACAAAACAACCCCCGACGTTGACTACATGTAGAACTTGTTCGATGGCATTTTGAACAGTCTCGCAGCTCAGCATTTTCGTCTTGGAGTAATTCTTCCTATAGGCCCTATACTTCTGTGGTGGATTTCGAAAGCGCTTAGACGCCTTAGAGGCTTAGAGGATATATTTTCTACACAATGTCATGTCATCATCGTGATTGCTTGAGTAGAGAGATTGGTTTCAATGCACGTATAGGCCTACACGCTGGTCTATGCATCTACAATGTAGGTCTACGTTTTCTGTCTGCAGCTGACCAATATTATTTTCCTCTCGGCCTAGATCAACTGAGCGACGCGAGTCTTAACGCTGTCAAACGAATTAGCAACTGAAACTCTGTCAAATATGAAAGTCCAGTTTATTTCCTAGCACTTGCCCGGGCATTTGACATTACAATAAGGTATTCTATTGAATCTAGTTGCACATCGATAGGCCTATAGCCTACTTATGCGTTGCTATATAAATCGTCGATATCTTAATTACATTTCAGTCATTTCGTATCGTAATCGATCGCAACCTCTATTATAGCTCTAGTATAACTTTAGGCGCAAAGCAACAGCCAATTTTCGAGCGCTGAATAGCAATAAGGAATTTATAAAGCTCGACTTCAAGAGAAACTCCTCAGAGGCGCCACCATCCGACGAAGAAAGTCTACAATCTAGCAAAATTCTTTGAAGCATTTACGGAATAAGAGTGACATGACTTCTGCAGATAATCGTGAAAAGTAGCCTATGGAGTCGGCCTAACCATAAAAACGGGAGAAGGTATAATCAATAATTTCGCATTTCGTGGGCGATGTGACGATGTCTAATGGACGAATGGTATTTACAAGAAGTCACAAAATACACAGAGAACACATAGAACTAGTTTTTTATATTTGGAAACTACACATTTTGAGGTTTTAATACGACCATGATCTGGAACACAGTCTCCTGATATCAAAACTCAGAAGTGCTAATATGTCACAGCTAAGCAGGAGGCACGACTGATGCGTCATGTCCAGACTCCAGAGCTAGCAGCTGGAGGTTCAAGTCCGGTTGCCTATAATGGACAGGAATTGAAGCAGACCAACTGAAAGCCGCTCACGTTGCAGCTAATTCTGGACCTGACAAGGCGATGTTTCTGTGCTGGGGCTGACTTTGAGCCCGTGGGACAAGTAACTTAGGCCTAGTTATGTTTAACAGTTGGGTGAATGGATCTCAGGACAAAATAATTCTGTTGAGACGGAAGCAGAAGTCTTCCAAGATTATAGGATGTACAAACTGTAAGGCAATTGCTCGTCAGGATTAATTTCAACATCTCAAACTCTTTTTCAATTTTGATACAGATGTTTGAAAGCTGCATGGTTCATTAAACAGCCAATTAGGGCCTAATCCTCCACACAAGCAACATGACCATAGCGACAGCCACCATTTCTACAATAATTATTACAGCAAGATATATAGGCCATATTATGGCCTTCAACACCAATTTAGGCTACTTTCATAGCTATCCGCGGTCAACTGTCAGCGTAGGACCTATATATACTAAGAGCTACATACAGTAAGTAAACGAAGATCCTGCGTGGTCGAGTGGGTTGTAGCCCGCTCGCCGCGCCGGCGGCCCGGGTTCAATTCCCGGTCGGATCTTTACAGCGGGTGGCTCTGTCGCAATATAAACGTGGAGTGTGAGGTTGTTCTCTGCCTCCGACACTAATCATCTTCGATATGAAACAGTGTCGTTAAGCCCTGAACATTTCATTTTACAGTAAGTAAATTCGAAACCATTTTAAACACGAAGGCTTCTGGCCTCCCATGCATGCAGTTATGTGCAGGAAGTGCAGGTCGCATAAATGTCTCTGATTCATTTACATTCGTCCATCAGAGATTATTCTGCAAGTGAGCGGCGTACTGTCCCTGCAGACAGTAGCCTACAGAGGTTGATGATAAGACACGTTCGACATTCATGTTGGAAATCCTCAGGGATTAGAGGAATGTCAGTTTCTCGTCAAGCGTACACACATAAACATGGACTGCACATAGACCAGAGATGTAATGCCGCATACAAGACATGCATATTTTGCAAGTATAGGCTACTGACGGATAAACCGGGGTTTTCTGTAGCTCACATAAATTGTCTTACACAGAATTGTTGACATTTGTTTTACACCACTTTACATGTAAGCTTATAGCCTAATACTAAACTGTATTAGGCTTATTACGTCTGTGGGTTAAGCTTAGGCCATTTTGTCGATGTCCATTGTGCTTTTGCAAATAGAATAATAAAGGCTGCACTCAGATCTATCTACTTGCTTTGGTCTACTCATTTATCATACAAGTGCAATACACAAGCATGCATATTATGTGCTGAGCGATATTTAAAGCTCTATGCGTGGGTGATATAATATTACGTGACTGTGAATACGAAAGACCTGCCTGCAGTCTGAAGAAGAAGAAGAAGCAGAAGGATTGGCCAGCAACAGACGACGCTGGAACCCTGCTGTAGCAGCAGACGCATAGCAGCAGCAGACGATGATGTCGTATGAACAGAAGAGCAGACGACTAATCCGCAACAGATGAACAGTCTTCTCATGTTCTCCAATTTTCCAGACGATCAGAACAGACGACGACGACGAGGGAGGATGCACAGAAGAGCAGCAACCGCATGCAGTACTTATTATAAATGATGGATTGCTAGATGCAATGGCCGCCTGCAAGAGCGGCGTCGTCGTCCGATCTACTAATATATTAATTAGCAAAACGTCTTTTCATTGCTTGAGTTGCTTGCCTCCTGCTTAGCTTTGAGCACAGACGAAAGTGTTTCCATTTCCGATCACCTACACCAAAATGAATACTTTGAAAGTTTTTTATGCCTAATTGTTTTTCACGATGAATCAGATCTTATTTTCTACCTTATCTTAAATGTTTGACTATTGGCTTAGAGCTTCAACAAACTACAGTGCATGTTGATATTCCACATTCATCGCTATAAGCCTAAATTACTGCGTTTGTCTGTATCTTACAATGTATATGTAAAGAATTAAGCATTCATAGCGTTTGAAATTTAAAGAGAGATATTAGGAATTGACATTATGATCATTCAAGTGAATCATCTGCTGTTTAAATAAAGCCTTTTACAGGTCAATTCAAACTAGTTCAATCTAACTGCACAAGAGCAAGCCTATAATAGATCTTCAGCTGTCAAGTAGCGTTGCCGTTGACTCTTCTAAAGAGAGCCTCTTTATAGCAGTCTGCAGTGCGACTGGATTGAATCGACTAAGAAACGGAAACTGTTCTTGTCACGTGTCATCCGTCTGTTTCGACGAAAAATGTCTTTCGTTTCGTTACCTGATCGAATCACGAAACACTGACGACGACGACGACGACGACGACGACGACGACGACGACGACCACGACGACGACAACAGACTCTTCTGTCGCTAAAAGCTGTCGTCTATAATACACGGCGGCGCAGTCGCTTTTTCTTAATATAGCATCAGCATCAGCAGCAGCAGCTGATGTAGGTGGTGATGTGGTGATGGCTGCGGTGTTGCAGTCAGAGCATGAGATCTGCAGCAGCAGCAGCAGCAGCAGCAGCAGCAGCAGCAGCAGCAGCAGCAGCAGAGGATTCGTTTCATCGAAATGGTTTTCAGTTCACGCAATGCCACGATGGAGACATGCAACGACCGATGGACGGACGAAGAAACGAAAGAGAAGGAGAGAGCTTCTGGTGATGGTGATGGTGGTGGTGGTGGTGGTGGTGGTGGTGGTGGTGGTGGTGGTGGTGGTGGTGGTGGTGGTGGTGGTGGTGGTGGTGGTGGTGGTGGTGGTGGTGGTGGTGGTGGTGGTGGTGGTGGTGGTGGTGGTGGTGGTGGTGGTGGTGGTGGTGGTGGTGGTGGTGATGATGGTGGTGGTGGTGGTGGTGGTGGTGGTGGTGGTGGTGGTGGAGGTGGTGGTGGTGGTGGTGGTGGTGGTGGTGGTGGTGGTGGTGGTGGTGGTGGTGGTGGTGGTGGTGGTGGTGGTGGTGGTGGTGGTGGTGGTGGTGGTGGTGGTGGTGGTGGTGGTGGTGGTGGTGGTGGTGGTGGTGGTGGTGGTGGTGGTGGTGGTGGTGGTGGTGGTGGTGGTGGTGGTGGTGGTGGTGGTGGTGATGATGGTGGTGGTGGTGGTGGTGGTGGTGGTGGTGGTGGTGGTGGTGGTGGAGGTGGTGGTGGTGGTGGTGGTGGTGGTGGTGGTGG